>JADLZK010008762.1:0-266131 GCA_015847255.1 Hyparrhenia diplandra
CGTGTGTCGGCAGCGACCCATCGGGCGGCCGGCCAAACGCGACCCATGTCAAACCCTTCCGGCACGCACCGGACCCGGTCAGGGCCGTTGACCGTGGCTTGATCAGCGGCGGCATCATCTTTGGCGTCAGCGAGGCCCACACAATACGACCAATAAACATGTAGGACCCACGCAGCCGATTCTGGCGTCGTTAGGGCCCCGCTGGCGTCATCTTTGGCGTCATGCGGACTTCCACCAATCAGCCTCAAACCCCGAAACCACAGTGGCGGCGTCGTATGACCAATCAGCGCCACGTGGCCCACTGGTTAAACCCTATTTTTCCATTTTGAATTTATTTCAGACCCGAAAATTCGCCGCAGAAAATTCATACGATTTGAAAAAATATGAAACGATTAATCCAATTTTTCTTAAATTCTCTCTCGTCCATAGAGCTTGTCTATGAGTGAATTTAGGTCTTCAAATTTTGAGGTTGCTTCTTTTGTGATATTCTAAATGGTTGCTAATATATAGCAACCATTTGTTATGTCTTGCTTGAACACAGGGAGAGCGGGGAGGACGTGAAACGGGACTTTGACCCAGGCCCGAGCAACCCACTCGTGCCATGTCCCCCACCATCATAGCACCTATTGGACATATCATATAGATTTGCTAGCGCTTTTTTATGTTGCTATGCATTTAACACGCTGGAATTTGCATGGTAGAAATCTTTGTTGAGCCTTTATACCTTGGCGCAACCCTATCTCACGCACACCAGCTTATAGACTAGACTTCGGCTCATATACTTTTTTGCTTTTCTTTGCATTATATCACTTACGTGTATATATATGGGGGTGGTATATATAGTAGGGGCAGTTTCAGTTGGATCACCCGGTGGGGTGAGTTTCTGTCTAGACTTGGGTGTGTGGTGAGAATTGAATCAACGGCGGGATCTCTGACAGTGAGAGACAAGAATCTTCTTAGGGAGTGTGCTTGGGGCCTCTCCCACTTGTCCTACGTGGCGGGTAACTTGATGCAGTTTGAGGAGGACGTCTTGCGACTCTGTGGCCGGGCCGAAGGCGAGGGAAAGGAAGTGCGAGAAGATGTCTTGCTTGGTCATACCTAAGGACTTGTATCTTAGAGGACACGAGGCGGGAAGTGGTGCTCACCTAGCGTCTTACGTTGGCGGGTTCTTGAGTTGCCCCATCTACTTGGATGTTTCCTTACTTACTAGGTGGTACCGGTTGGTATAGCGGTGAAGCCCAGGCCCGATGGCCTCCATCCCTGCAAGACGGCCCGGGGTTGATCTTGAGTCGTGGGAGTACTACGTCATTAAACTTTCCGCGATCTGGTAGCGGCGGTGGTACTCCGGAGCTTCAATTTGAGAGTGGTTTTGGTGGCATTGTCCTAAACTAGGTGGTCTCCGTGTATGTCGGCCTAGGCACTTACTTTATGCCTATGATGGCGACGTTTAGTCTTGAGCACATGCTGCTTGAGTTGTAAATCCTCTGCATTATAGTCAGGCCGAGGGGCTAGGACTGTCTGGAGTTTGGACTCGCTAAAGGTAACCCCTAGCCTATTTTAGGAACCTCTGGAAACTACTTGTAGGTCTTTTTTGACCGAGGTTTTCTGGGTCTTTCTCTTCAGTAGAGAGGGTGTGTTTTCTTTCTTACCTCGGGGGTGTGGTTTGGTGGGGTGTGTCTGGTGAGCACTGGAGGGCTGAGCCCGTTAGGCGAGGCGAAGAAGAAGATCTTGAGGGCTGTTACTGCCGATCACAGGTGAGCTAGAGGCTAGTGAGACTTTGTTGAGATGAGATGGTTTTGGGGATGTGTTGGGTTGAGAATAATATGTGTTAAAATATTATAAACTTGATTCATTCATGCTTAGGAAACTACGACCCATATTTAGGCCTTTTGTTATACCATACATGCATCGGTTCCACAAAGCTGGCGCATAGGGTGGGGAACCTGGCCAGTACAAATCGTCTTGATAAACTTTCGATTAGGTGATGAGTGGGACTTCGAAGGCGAGAGTGGGAAGATTAATTTGGGAGTTTGGATTTGCTATACGCTCAAGGCTGAGGCGATGTCGCTTCCGCCCTAGAGATGTTGTTCTTATTGCCGTGCTAGTTTGATTCCGCCAAGTGGCGCGTAATAAAGTACTAGAACCTCTATTTCTGCTTTTGAGCGCAAGTCTTATAATTGATATTCATTTGTAATTTGGATAAGGTGATGGAATGATCCTCGGAGACTATCGATATTCGTATTTCGTGAATTTCCCATTCGTAAGAAATTTGGGGATATTGCGTTGGTATCAAGAGCCGCTTGACCGTGAGGTCGAAACCCCAGGAGAAAAC
The DNA here is from genome assembly GCA_015847255.1 of Hyparrhenia diplandra. Taxonomy (NCBI): domain Eukaryota; kingdom Viridiplantae; phylum Streptophyta; class Magnoliopsida; order Poales; family Poaceae; genus Hyparrhenia; species Hyparrhenia diplandra. Next base: position 2,333 of record JADLZK010008762.1, read on the forward strand.
ACTAGTGTAGGAAAAACTTTTCCTTTTTAGGTTTATATTACCGACCACCGCATTCCTTTATGCAAGGCTTATCTCTATTTGTGCTAACCCATCTAATACAACCCATGGTTTTAAAATGGATATATTTTTGTTGGGACCATAGGCGTCCCCGCGGTCAAGTTGCCCATCGACGGTTCCAACCGCGGGGGCTTAGCGAGTCTTTAGCGGATGGTCCTCAACGAGCTTAAGCGTTACCCTCATTCGAGCATCGATCTGCCGTGGAGGGAGCGCACCCGGGAGGAGGTGTGCAGGGAGTACACCACCGTCATCTCAGCGTTCCGATAGCGACAAGGTCCCCAAGTTCTCGAGCACACCGGCTTCGGTTTGACTCAACATGCCCGGCATGGGGGTGCGGCCGGATCGGCCCGCTGGCCCTGCCGTCGTGTGGTAGTATAGGCGAAGAGCACTGGCGGTACCCACTTCCACTTTGCTGCCCGTGCCTTGGACCTTCGGGGACACGGGCCAGCGGTGCGGAAGATCTCGCTGCTCCACGCGCGAGTCAGGACCAGCTCTCGGGTGTGCGGTCTTGGCCTTCGCCAACGGCGGTACATCATGAACATGGAGGCCCGGCGTCAGGCTACTGCCCGGCAGCAGTCGTCAAGCGCCCGGGAGGACGGCTCAGGCGGATGAAGCCGAGTAGGAGCGCCCTACTACAACACCTACAAAGAACGCCCGCCTCAAGGAGGAGAAGTCACTTCGAGATTGGGAGGAGAAGGAGAGGGAGCTCGGGGGTCCCGTGGATCGACTCCCGGGCGATGGAGCACACCTGGACTATCGGATTCCCAAAACACGAGGAAGGCGAGAAGAGGGAGCTGAGGGAACTGCTCAACTTCAAGGAGAAGCAAAGATGGCGATGCGGATGGATGGCTACGCCAGCCGAACATCGCCTACAAGCTTCGCCGAGACACGGGCGGAGAAGCGGGCGTCGCACACAACGGGCGCGGGCACCTTCGCCATGGCCTAAAAAGGAGATCGAAGTCCCGGCGACCGCCTGCGGACTGCATACTTGAGGCTTGGGGAGTCGGCCGACCGGTCAGGAGATGGAGAGGTTGAGGGGCCAAGCTGCCCAACCTCCATACAAACCACTTCTCAAGCGAGACCTACGCTGGTGCACCTTCCGACTGGACCCAGCGCCCCGAGAGGTTTCCGTGGCCGTGGAGACTATCGAATTACATGCGTGCCCTCGACGGCGGCTGCGTCTTCACCCCTACCCGGCTCGAAGTGAGAGCGGCCCGGCCACCACCTACCTCTTAGAGCCTAGCCTCTTGCTTTTTACTGCAAGTAGTTGTAGTATCACCATGGAGATCCCTGCGTGGATGTCGGCGGTAACCAACGATAAATTAAATACCGTCAACACAACACCAAAACAACCTAGAAATAGGGATTTCAACTAACATATTCCAAAGTTTTGGTGTTTATTTGGACTTGCTGGTACAAACTCAAGGATGATCACTTTGGGCCAAAAGACAAAGAAAAAGAAATAAAATCAACAATTAGAAAAAGGCCCAAAGAGGCAAATGGCAAGCCCAAACAAGAATTGGGACAAAGCGGTCAAAACCAGGCCGGGCCAAGTCCACCCACACAACTTTTTGAGAATAATGGAGCCCGGCCTGCGGCTCGAAAGCGAGGCCGACCACAGCGGAATGCGTCCAGCGCAATTTTGAATGCGGCGCACCACGGGCCGAAGCGGTTGGGCCCCGGGCCGGGGAGGCGGTTTGTTACCTTCAAAACTGACACTACCGATGTTGGATGGTCGGTTTTTGGCACGTATGGAAGGTTTTCCTAGGCCGGTTTTGGTGTTTTTAGCACTTAGGCCCCCCTCCCCTTGTGTATAAATAGCTCCCTCCTTCACCTCTCAACACAACAATTCAAAAGGAGAAACCAAGTCCACTTGTGCAAGAGTAGAATTAGATCTTCTTCTTCTTCTACTTCTTCTATTCTATCTTCTAATTCTTTGAGTGAGAGAGGGAAGAGCTAGAAAAAACTTTGTTCTTTCTATCCCTGAAAGTTGCCGGTTAAGCCTCTCGGTGTTCCGCGGTTCCTAGGAGGGGGAGTGTTAGGACTTGTTGGTACCCCCCGGCTTGTACCTCTGCAAGCTACTTATACTTTGGTAAGAAGTCTTGTGATTATCTTGCAGCCTACTTAATTTCCTTCGCACATTTCTTATTTATTTGTAGACTTGGGATTGGTAAATTGTCTCATTAAGAGCGTTAGTTCTTGGTGAAGGAACTCTTTGACCGGGGAACCTTGGCCAACATCAAGAACGCGGACCAATAGTGCAAACGTGGTGTTTGGACTAGCATTCACCTACCTTTTGCTGGTGCATCCCATGGTTGAGGGGGTAGGGCGGCTTGGTCGCGTGACAAGCCTTGTCCGTCCCCTTGAAATCCCCCCACGCTCGGGCTGTGTCGTAGAGCTATTGCTTGGGACCGCACTGGATGGGCGCGGGCGGTGCCGAAGTGAGTAGACGGCGACTTTTTAGAAATCATGCACGAAAAACTTAGCCCATAGATACCTCGCTACTCTTAGAAAACAAACCCTTGCCTTAGGTTGACCTGAGACTAGAAAAGCTTCGCTGCTTGGCGACGTCCTTGTGTAAAATACGATGCCACCTTTACCACTTAGGGTGAAGTGCTACAACGGTATTTCCGTCGCTTGCGGATTTCTCTGTGTGCGTAAGAAACACCAACAGTGGATCAGACTCTTATCATCCATTTGAGTAGACATGACCTCCTTTTTGAGCCTACCGCGTGTAGAGCCGTTCCGCGTTATCTTGTCCTAATACGATTGTCATGTAACACAACTCATGTAATGAATGATTCGAGGCTTTATGCATTTTATGGATCTTATTGCATCTTTGTTTGAGTGTACTCTAGTTGCTTTTATAATTTAAATTGATTAATACTTATGCAACTAATGCTATAATGAATTTAGCACTCACACCTTGTACCCCGCCCGGTGATCAGCCATGTCATTCGCCGTTCTAACCGCATCGAAACCTCTAAATCCCGTCTCCCGCGCCGGAAGTTGCCCACGGATAGGGGACGCCGTGGGAGGCGTGGAGGGCCGTCTCTTGAGGAGGGCCGCGTGAGGAGCAGCCCGTGCACCTACCCCTCGGCCTCGGGGGTAGCCAAGGAGGAGGGGCCCTTGGAGGAGGAGCCCTTGAGAGAGAGGACCACCACCTCACGGGGCCTCTCGGGGAGGAGGAGGCGATGGGGAAGAACTACCCCGACCTCCCGGTCTGGCAGAGGTGATGGCCCGCCGGCCGAGCCGCTTGGAGAGGATGGAGACAACACACACCCACCGCCACCAGGGGGATGATCGTGATGATTTCCAAAGGCGGCTTTGGCTTCATGAAGCTAAGGCCGCCTACCTTCGGCCAGCACCCAGCGGTGACCCGGTCGCGCCGATGAAGGTTGAAGGAGATGGATAAGGCGCTTGACCGACCACTTGCTGCGGCACGGGTGTGTCGGGCTCGCGACCTACCGGCTCACCGTGCGCGTCGCAGCTTGGTGGGACGGCCAGCATGCCCGGCGCGACCGTGAGGCCTACGACTACACACGGGGCGACTTCGCCGAGGTGTTCAGTGAGTACCACATCTCAGGAGCCATGGGCGCCAAAAGGCGGGGACGAGTTCGCGACCTCGAGGCGGAGGGGAGACAAGATCTCCGGAGTGCGCCCGTGCGCTTCACCGTGCCTGTGCAGATGCAGCGCCCGAGGAGGCCAACACCAATGAGCACGAGAAGATGCTTGGCTGCTTCCGCGTGGCTACGAGCACTCGCATCAAGTGTCAACTCTCCGGGACATTACGCACGCAAACCTCGGGGAGATGATAAACAAGTGCATGGAGATTGAGAAAGACCAAAAGCTGAGGCTGATGCCCTCTCCAACACGCAAGAAAGCACCGCGGTGAGAATTCTCACGCCCAGCCTTCCAGCAGGCGAGCTTCGGGAGCTCCTGCGCTGGACAGTTCTACGCTTTACGCAGAAGGGTGCGGGGTCGAGCGAGGGGCGGTTACTACCCCAGCAACTACCGTCGTTACGCCCAGGCTCGTCACGCTACGCCCCCGCGTGGAGGAACATCACGTCTACCCCACCCGGTGGTGTGACTCTCACCTACTTCACTTGTGGCCGGCACGGTCACAAGGCGTGGGGCCCCCCAACTGGCGTGGGCCCTTTCGGACTCGGGGAGGTGCAGGTGCGCGCCCGCCTCAGGAGCAAGACTCCGGCCAAGCAAGACTCCAGCAAGCAAGACTCCGGCGGGCGCCTCAGCTCACGGCGGTGAGGATGCTCGAATTTGCCGGCGTCGTCTCACGGTATGTTTATAGTGCATGGAGTAAGAGCATGGTTCTTTTTGATTCGGGAGCTACATACTCTTATGTATCGGCTAGCTTTGCACAAAAGCACAAACTTCGGTCATGCACCACCGGAGAGGCTATCCATACTACCTCACCTCTAGGTCACTTCACTAGCACCCGTATATGTAAGAAGTGACCATTGCCATTGAGGGTTACCCATTTCTAGCCGACCTCACCTTCTACCCTCCATGAGCCTAGATGTAATCCAAGGGATGGATTGGTTAACCCGGCCACAAAGAGTGATATCACGTAACCCGAGATACATAGAGATCACCCACTCCAAATGGTCCACGTAATCCATTTGCCTACTACACCAAGGAGTCTGAGATTCTATGGCCGTGCGCCTAGAAGCCAAACCCATAGAAGAAGTGCGTAGTGGTATGTGAGTACCCCGATGTGTTCCCCGACGAATTGCGGGCATGCCACCCGGACGGGATGTGGAGTTTGTGATAGAGTTGTTGCCGAACGGGGCCCATTGCTAAAAGCGGCCCTATCGTATGGCGATTGATGAGTGAATGAGCTCAAAAGCGGCTAAAAAGAGTTGGCGAGATAAAGGCTTTATTAGACCCGATTGCATCACCTTGGGGTTCCCGATTACATTTGTCGAAGAAGGATGATACTCACGAGGATGTGTGTCGACTACCGCAGAACGAATCTTTGTCACTATCAAGAACAAGTATCCCCTGCCAAGGATAGATGATTTGATTGACCAGTTGCGGAATGCCAAGTACTTTTCCAAGATCGACCTTCGGTCTGGCTATCATCAAATGAAAATCAGACGGAAGGATATTCCAAAGACTGCGTTCGTGACTAGATATGGTGATTACACGAGTTCCGCGGTAGTCTCGTTCGGGCTCACTAATGCCCCCGCCTACTTTATGAACATGATGAACAAGGTCTTTATGGATGAACTCGACAAATTCTTGGTGGTGTTCATTGATGATATTCTTATCTATTACGCCACCAAAGAAGAGCATGAACAACATTTGAGAATCGTGCTAGAAAATTTGAGATAGCACCAGCTCTATGGTAAATTCAGCAAGTCGCGAGTTTGGCTCGAAGAAGTTGCCTTCTAGGCCACACTCACGGCCGAAGGAGTGTGGCGATGGACCGATCAAGGTGAGACCATCCGAAATGGGGCGACCACTCAATGTGATGATGTCGGGGAGTTTCTTGGGATTGGCGGGATATTATCGCCCGATTCATTGAGAATTTCTCCAAGATCGCTACGACCCATGACCAATCTCACGAAGAAGATGAAAGCATTTGAATGGACACCGAGTGCGAGAGAAAAGCTTCCGGACTCACGAAGGAGGAGAAACTCACTACCACCCTGTGCTAGCATTGCACGATATTCAGCAAGACTTTGTAGTCTATTGTGATGCTTCGGACAAGGATTGGGATGTGTTACGATGTAGAATGGGAAGGTCATTGCTTATGCCTCTTGTCGGTTGAAGAGCACGAACAGCTATCGACCCATGATCTTGAGCTAGGCTGCGGAGTTGTGCATGCCACGAAGATATGGAGACACTATCTCGATCGGGAATAAGTGTGACATCTATATGATCACAAGAGCACGAGAAGTACTTTTCACTCGAGGAGGATCTGAACATGACTGGCCTTGAGATGGCTTGAACTAATCAAAGACTATGACACGGAGATACACTATCATCCAAGAAAGGCAAATGTAGTTGCAGATGCCTTAAGTCTTAAAGAGCAATTGCCATGCTCTAATCACGAGACCCCACGAAGAGTTGACGCAAGAGATAGAGAAGCACCAGCTTGTAATTGTGCCATCTAGGAAGTTGAATGAGCTTCGTGTCCAATACACCTTGGGTGGCAGAATCCGTCAAGCCCTGACCATCCGCGCCTGAAATCCAATACTTTCATGAGGTGATGAAGAGGGGCAAGTGTAAGGATTACCATGTTGATGAGCGAGGAGCAGTCATATACGAAACCGAATCTGCGTGCCTCGACCCGCCTTTCTAGCGAGATCCTATTAGAGGGCCATGATTCTAAGTATTGCATCCACCGAGGCGGTACAAAGATGTATATGCTGACTTGAGGAAGCATTTTTGGTGGATTAACATGAAGGCAGATATTGCGGGCATGTGGCTCGTTGCGACATTTGCAATCAGTCAAGGCCGAGCATCAAAGGCAGCCCGGTTTGCTCCGACCACTATTTTGTACCTCAATGGAAGTGGGAGAATATCTCCATGGATTTTATCACGGGGTTGCCTACTACACCAAAGGCAACGGCTCTATTTGGGTAATCGTGGATCGTCTAACCAAGGTAGCTCACTTCATTCCTTTGAAGAGCCGATCCAATTATGAGCGACTAGCGGACCTATACACCTCGCACATCCTCTGCACGCGACGATTGCCCCTTATCATATTGTATCGATCGTGGCACGCAATTCACCAACAAGTTACGGAAAGCCTTCCAGGAAGCCATGGGAACCACACTATATCACAAAGACGACCTACCACCCCGAGACCAATGGTGGGACGGAGAGAGTGAACAGATTCTCGAAGATATGCTTCGAGCCTGTGCCCGAAATATGGAGGCGATTGGGAGAAGAGCTTACCTCATGCGAGTTCTCTTACAACAACAGCTATCGATCCTCTAGCATCAAGATGTCACCATTCAAGCCCTGTATGGCGAGCTTGCGGGAACCCGTTGATGTGGTCACGAGGTTGGTGAAAGACCATTCTTTGGTCCCGACAAGATCAAAGAGGCCGAAGAAGGAGTTGCTCAAGTGAGGGAAAATCTGAGAGGATCGCTCCGTGAGCCGAGAAAAGCTATGCCGACAAGAGAAGAAAGGACATCGAGTTCGCGGTTGGGGACTTTGTCTACCTCAAGGTGTCCCCGCTATGAAACACCGTCGATTTCACCTAAAGGGCAAGTTGGCACCGAGATATGTTGGCCCATATCCTATCATTGAGAGATTTGGCAAATTGGCTTACAAAGTAGAGCTCCCCGTAGAGCTAACGAGGATTCATCCGGTGTTCCCGTATCGATTCGCCAGATGTCTTAGAGTGCCCGATAGCAGATCCGCCAGCCACCATCGATCTTCGGAGGAGAACGGAGTACTTAGATACGTAATTGGAATTTCTCCTTTGCATAACATTTTTAAAAACACAGCGATACTAATTTGATACCACCATAAATCTAAACTTTTTCCCGAAACTTGATCAAAATTTAAAAAGATAACTTCATACAAATCTAGGAATCTATTTATTCAATTTAAGGAGTTTGGGAGTGAGTTTGGGAGTACATAGTCTCTCTCGAATAGTAGTCTAGCTTGCATCCCTACGTTCATGCGTTGTATCTAGAAGATTGGCCTCCACGATTACATCCATGATGTTAGACCAACATCATTGAGCGGTGGCCTTGATCACCGGGATCGGCAGGTGAGCCGCCAACCGAACTCTCAAGGCCTTCTTTAGGGGTGGCTCGGATGCTCATTATGGGCGGTTTTTGAAGTCGCCCCTAACTATCCGCCCTAATGTGCTTCTTATAACAACCCAGATTTTAGCCACACAAAAATCCCAACTTTCAAAAAAAAATTTAAAACAAGCCATGCAATGGTGTATTGCATGTAGAGAAACCCTCCTAGTTGCACAAGTAGCACCTATTGTCTTTTATTTTATCAAGCATCCTTGCATTTTAATCACCATGATTGAGTTGGATCTTTTATGATTTTGTGTGATGCTTAATAAAATCAACAACACCTTTTTAATTTGTTCTTGTTTTGTTGCCAACCATTTTGAATGGAAAGCCAAACACCCAAAGACCCCTAGGATGCCCTAAGGGTAATTGCATGCTTGGCAACCCATGCAATTGCATATATATGCCCAATGATTAATTAGAAAATAGAATTAGAAAAGGAAAAAAAAAAAAAGAGAAAGAGAGAGGCAGCCGCCCGGCGTATTGAAAAGCCCAAATGGCCTAGCAAGAGGCGTGCAAGGCATGGGCCGACATGGGGCGAAAAAAATTGCCTCTCCCTCTCATAACCAAGTTTTCGTCCCTTTCCGTATGGTCGATGACAGGTGGACCCTGAGGCCCCACTGTCATCTTTATCATCTCACACGCGCAGCCACCCCTATTCCTCTTCCCAGGAGCGAAGCTGCCACACAAGGCGCCGCGCCACAAGGCGATGCCGCCCGCCTCGCGTCGGCGCGCCAAGCCACGCCCCACTCCCGCTCTCGCGCCGCGATCCGCGCCAAGGCGACAAATGAGGGGGACAGAAGGGTAAGGTGACGCCGTGGTCACCAAGGGGAGGTAAAGGTGCGCCCACCACGCATTGCCGTAGGCCTGTCTCCCCTTAGAGAGGCGCCAGATTCGAATGGGACACCGGGGGAAGCCGTCGCCCCAAATTGCCCTAGCCACGCATCCAAACCCCTCTCCCAAGCCGCCGCCGCTCCAGCCCGCTCCCTCCGTTGGGCCGCGGCTGCCCTATAAATAAACAGCCCCGGGTGCTAGGGTTTCCCAAGCCCAGCCGGTTTTGGGTGGCATCTACATCACCTAATCATTGCAAGGGAGAAGAGGGGGAGGAGAAGGAGAAGAAGGGGGCGGAGAAGGAAAGCCGCCCGCCCGTCCGCCGCCTAGTTGCCGTCGGAGTTCCGAGGGAGCGCCCGCCGGGAGCCGCCCTGGAGGCATAAGCGAGGAGGCGTGGGGCGGGTCTGCGCGAGGCCGACCGCGGCCCTAAGCTGCTGCCGATCCCACTCCGCCAAGCTGCGCCGCCGCGACCCATCAAGACTTCGGTGAGCATGCCCGTCGCCATGCGGCGCTCATCCTTGCCTGTATGCATCGTCCCCACTTCCGCGGCGAGTACGCTCTTCTTTGCTTGCACACCCGCGCCAGCGCTGCGCCGATGAAGCGGCTAGATGAAGAAAGGCCCGGCCTTGCCGAGCCCATAACCCGAGGGCGCCCGTGCGGGGCGCGCTGCCGCCATGGCACATGCCATCCATGGTGGGCGCGGCGTTGCGATGGATTCGCGCCAAGCCGAGCCACCACATCGCCCGCGGTACATTTGCCGCCTCGCTCCCATAAGCGGGAGGGGGCACCACCTTCCGCGACCAAGATCGGGACCCTGGGGTGCGAGACGAGGCGCCGGCGTCATGCCGCCCGGGGAGCACCGCCCGCGCGGTCGCAGCGTTCAAAGGACTCGACCACCTCGCTAGATGAGAGTTGGCCGTCGAGATGCGCCACGCCTTCTTGAACTCCAACCATCGAGTTGGACGGATGAAAAGGCGGCCGCTTTGGCGTTGGCCATGCGAGCGCCATATGCCGGCCGGAGAGCCGCCAGTCGCTTTGTCGCGTAGCGGACTCCGCCCGTGCTGGTCGTCGCCAGTGACCCCTATATTTGCCAGCCGCGTCAATCGAAGGAAAGCGAGCTAACCTTGGTGTGGGTTGCCGGGGCATAGCGCCCCAGCGCCCGCCGGAAAGCGACCCGCGCCGCCGTCGTCGCCCGCCACGCCGAGCCTCCATGGGCCGCCGACCGAGCCCGGAAGCCTGCCGCCTCCTAGTCCGCCTAGTGTGCCCGCGACCCCCACCGTGACCCCTCGGCCCAGGACGCGACCCAGCGCCGCCGGGAGGCGCGGGAGGGGGCTGCGCCGCCATCCATCTGGCGAAGGAAGCAGGGAAGGGAAGAAGGAGGGGGTGCCATGCACCGGTGTACCGCACCAATGAGAGGAGAGGAAGGGTGGACCAGGTCCACCCCGTGGACCGCGCTTTGGTCCATGAGCCGGCTGCGAGTCCGCGGGCAATCGCGACCGTTGAGTGCCGTGGACCCGCGGCCGTGGGTAGCCCAAGCTTGCCGCGTGGCGGCGTGTGTCCGGACCGACCACGTGTCGGGCGGCCCGACCCATCGACCCAAACCCGGCCCATATCCAGCCCATCGGCCCGCCTCGGACCCGATGCAGGCCCGTTGACCGTTGACCCCGATCAGCGCTGACGTCAGCGAGGCCCCACTGTCGGCCCGATAAACTTGTAGGACCCACAGCCGATTCTGCGCGTCGTTCGGCCAGCGCCGCGCTGGCGTCATCTTTGGCGTCATCCGGCCCCACCGATCAACCTCAAACCCGAAACCCTGGTTGCTGACGTCATGCTGACGTAAAGCCCTTGACCAATCAGCGCCACGTGTCAGCCCACTGGATTAAACCACTGTTTTCCATTTTTGAATTTATTTCAGACTTTGAAAATTCATAGAAAATTCATACGATTTCAAAAATATGAAACCAGTGTCCAAATTTTCTAAAATTCTCCTCTACGTCATAGGATTGTCTATGAGTGAATTTGGGTCTTCAAATTTTTGAGTTGCTTCTTTGTGATATTCTAAATGGTTGCTAATCGCAACCATTTTAGATTCATCGACGCAGACCGGAGGAGAGCCAGGAGGACCGTGAAGACCAGGACTTTGGCCAGAGCGACCACTCAGTGCCATGTCCCACCCACCATCATAGCACCTATTAGACATATCATATAGATTTGCTAGCGCTTTACTTTATGTTGCTATGCATTTCTTTGCTAGGTTGCATGGTAGAAATGCTGTTGAGCCTTTATACCTTGACGCAAACCTATCTCCTGACACCCGCTTATAGACTAGACTCACGCTCATATACTTTTATTGCTTTTTCTTGCATTATATCACTTACGTGTATATATATGGAGCGGGTATATAGGCCGGGGGCGGTTGAGTTGGATCACCGTGGGGTGAGTTTTCTATCTAGACTTGGGTGTGTGGTGAGGGTCGAAAGTGGACCCGGCGGGATCTCTGACGAGTCGCGAGACAAGTCTTCTTAGGGTAGTGTGCTTCCGGGCCTCTCCCACTTGTCCTACATGGCGGGTAACTTGGTACGGTTTTGGGGACCCGGTGCTGACTCCTGTGGACGGGGACGAAGGCCGGAAAGGAAGTGCGAGTAAAATGTCTTGCTTGGTCATACCTAAGGACTTGTATCTTCGAGGACGAGCTGGAAAATTGGTGCTCACCTAACGTCTTACGTTATGGGCGGGTTGCGGATTGCCCCATCTACTTGGATGATGCCATACTTACTAGGTGGTAGCGGTTAGTGTTATAGCGGTGGCGAGGCCCGATGGCCTCCATCCTGCTTTGAGGCAGTGAGGGTTGATCTTGAGTCGGGGGAGTACTTTCGTCACGTCATTTTCACGGTCTCGGTAGCGGACGGTTGTGTGTAGGATCATTGGACGCCTAGAGGGGTGAATAGGCCTGTTTCAAAATCAACTCAAAAACGATCGGATCATCGGCGGCGGCACTCGGGCCTAAGCGGCTAAGCACGCCGCTTCAAACAGCACCGCCGCTTTCTTGAAAAGGTTATGCCCACAGTTCAAAATCTACCCAACGAAATTTAGATCGGTTAAGTTCCTTAGCTTCGTGGAAGGGTAGAGATCACGGATCGAAGTGCTAGAAGTAGTAGATCACACCCCACAAGATAGATCGGCCTCCAACACTAGCAACTTCTCAACAACACAAATATATCGATTCACAAGTAAAGCAAGCACACGGTGACACAAGGATTTATCCCGTGGTTCATTTCGCCACCAAGGCTTGCCTAAGTCCACGTTGTTGAGGTTCCACAAAGGAATGAGCTCACCACAAAGGTTTGCCTCTTTGCCTCGTTCACAAGTCTAGGAACCAAATCCTAGAGATGTGGGGTGATGTATTAGATGCAAGAGGGTGTTACAAACCTCCCTAGGCTGCACACACAAGTTGGCAAGCTCAAGGGCTTAATAATAGCCCGGCTAGAGCAAGCTCCAAGAGTAAAGAACCAAAACCGCTGGCCAAAGTGCGAACTAAGTGCTTCTAAGACGATGAAGATGGGGTGAAGCACCTCTCCAATCGAAGAATGCTGCCTTTCCTCTCAAGAATCGATGGTGGAATCAATGGATTAGCTTGAGGGGGAGGTGGAGCATCAATGGAGGGAGAAAGAGCAAGCACTTGTTCGGGCCGAGAAATGAGCTCGGGGTCGAAGAGATAACCGTTGGGGGCAAAAGGGAAAGGTATTTATACCCCCACCACAACGGTTAGAAACCGAGCGGACTATCAGCTCCACTGAGCGGGCATCGCCGCTCGGACTAAGTCAGCCAAGAATCGAAAGAGTTGAAGCTAGCGACTTAGTTTGGAGCTGGAGGTTATGTGGTGATGAAATGAGCACTTGGTTGCACGCTTTGGCACGATGATTCTAATCCCTCTTAATAGTACGGCGTGTCCTATACTCAAGTTCAAAATGTAAAATGAATATAAACCTCCTTCGCTTGAAGTACCAGTATGTAAATCAAATTGGGGTACTCCTCTTTTAGGTTTGCAATGTCCTCTTTGCTTATTACACGCTTGTCAACTCGATAAATCTCATTAGTCCTCTATTTAGATTGTCATCAACGCCAAAACCCACATTAGAGGTTGATTGCACTTACAATCTCCCCCTTTTTTTGGTGATTGGTGACAACCTAATTAGAGCTTACACATGATAAACAATAAGCTTGAGATTTTTTCGAGCCATGGGTGTATGAGCCTCCCCCTAAATGTATGATTGAGATTTGAATTCTCAATTTTGACATAATAAGTCAAGTGTCATACATTTAGGTGAATGAACCTCCCTAAATATGTGAATGAGCCTTTGAATGCTCAAATTGACATGAGAAGTCCATGTTCACATATTTAGGTAAGTGAACCTCCCCTAAATATATGATTGAGATTTGAATTCTCAACTTGACATGAAACATCAAGTGTCATATATTTAGGTGGTGTAGGACCTCCTCTTACATCCATGCTAGCTGTGGGGTGCCTAAACACAGTGTCAGAAAAGTGAACGTGATGCAATATGACATGTCAGGCACTCAAAAAACAGCAGGTAACGTTCTAGCCCGAAGCACTTGCCGCTCCAGGCGAGGCGGCTGCCGCCCGCTCCGGCTAGAATGGGTCTGTGTCAACAGAGACTTCCGCAAATTTAATGTATATAACAACAAGTCTACCACGGAGATATGACAAGCTATATCACACGTAACCAAGATATGACCATAAAGCACATGATGAGAATCAAATAGGTAACAATATTACAAGTTCACAAATAGAGATTTGAATCCTACGTTCAAACTCTCAACTCACACTAACTCTCATAGGCTAACATAACTCCAAGGTCCACCATGCATCGAAGATCGTCGAAAAAGGATTGACCCCTCTAATTTTTCTCCCCTTTGGCACAAAGCACCAAAAAGGAGAAAAAGAAAAGAGAGATCACTCTGAAGCACTGTCTTCCTCCTCCTCCTCTGACGAGACCACTTCGCGACCTGCCCTGTGTGTGGTAGAGGTGAAGCGAGCTGACCTCCTAGGTGGATCCTGTGGCTGAGGCTGACTAGGCATCCGAGAGGAAAGTGGTGCATCCCAGTCAAAGTCAGGCTCACTGCTGCTCTCCTGCTGAGTATCTCCTGTATCCTGTGACAGACTCGGAAGCTCAAAGCGAGGTGGAGAGGGAATAGGTGAAGTAGTGGTGATCCCCGCCCCCTCTCCCTATCCTCCCCTCCTCGACGACGCTCAACTCTGTAAGCGGAGGCTGCAGAGTATGTGCAGGTAGCCATCATAGCCTTCATCCAGGTAGCCATCTTCTTCTTGAATGAGCTCCCACCCCTCCCTCTGCCCTCGCACGAGAACACTCGGGGAGCATCTGTAGGAGTGGGTGGTGAGTCCTCACTGACATGTGCTGCATCTGCTGCTGCTGCTGCTGGAAGGATCTTCTCCATGTTATACACATGATGACCATCTGTCCTGGAGAATCTGAATCCTGTGACCCTCTCAATAACAAACATAATATAGGGAGCGTAGGGCAAGCTCTTCCTACCGTCATCCATGTCCTCAGCTAACTCAGTCCAGATGAAGCTGGGGATATTGAATGGCTCACCTCCAGGTGCCACTCTAGCTAGTAAGTTCTTTGCCCATCCATGCAGATTTGAAGCTGCCCCTGACTTTGGGTAGATAGTGTTTCTGAAGAGGTTGTTCAAGATATAATAGAAGCTGCTCAACCCCTTCACCAAACCATCAGCATCCCTGGGATCTCTGTACATGTATCTGATCTCTGTAGGAGTGAGCTTCCTCTCATCATGGATCCTGGTGTACTGCCTGTGCTCACTGCCAAACCCAAGAATCCTGCTGAAGGTGATAAAGTCAACAGAGTAGTGAGTACCCTCTGTCATCCAATGCATGGTATCACCATTCTCGGATAGTAAGTAGCATGATGGCGTCAAGAATCTCCGCATTCGGTCATACCGAAAACCCATAAGATTCTTCGACTCATACTTCTCACACGCCCCGATGGCCCCTGTTGATCTCGGGGCTCACCCTTCTCCTTGAGAGCTTCCCAATCAATGTAATGCATCGGCCTCACATTGGGTTCTCTCTTCTTCAGCACCATAGAAAGATAGAAATCTGAGTGAAATACATTCCAGAACCTATAATCAACACCAAGGTCCTTACTGACAACATATGGATTTTCTTTCCTTGCCTCAGTGCTTTTCTTGCTGTCAGTGGAGTAGTCAATCATCCTGTGTGCCCTGTCATCTTGGGGATCTCGCCTGGCACCAACACGCTCAATGTAGTCAACCATGTACGAGTCATCAAAGTCCTCAATCTCATCTGGAGTGGCGGGGCATCCTCTCTCAGAAATCTTCTTTCCCTCTATCAGCTCCTTCCTCATCTTTGTTCCTCTTTCTTTTGCTCATCACCGTAGGAGGGCGTTGAGGGGCTGGATTGCCCCTCCCGCCTCGCGAGACTGTTCCCTTCGAGGGGGTCCTCTCTTGGCGGGTAGCTTGAAAGGAGTGCTTCCACTTCCGCCTCCTTGCTCCATCTATGCATGTAAAGGAGTCATGAGTAAGCGAAGATAGGTATTTAGGCAAATATATATCAAAAAGAATCACATATTGCGGTTAACAAGTGTTGGTTTTATCAACGAACAATTACGCTAGAATCAGTCCGAGTAGCAATTGATGCCTTCCGCCGGCGGCGGCGGTGCGCTCGAGGTGCCTGTCGAAAAACCAAAATTTGTTTCTTGCAGTATCTAGTTCTATGCCATATATGCTTGTCCTCATAACCATAATCCAGAAACATGACTAAAAGAGAATTTGACATGATTTTTCTCGGATTTTCAACATGAAAGTAAGAGTAGGTAGAAATTTCAACTTGTTCCTTGAATGTAGATCATTTGAGAAGGATCTTGAAGAGCAAAATGACCTAGTACTTGTCATTTCACACCAAGAGCGGCTCTGCCGCTTGGTGTTCATGGCTCAACCATGAATAGGTGCTCTCAAAATCGATGAACTAGATCAATTAAACAATTTCTACTACTTCTATACCTCCTATGCATCACTTAATTCCATAAATCCGAGATCAATTCATTCAAATTGCATAGATCGGGACGGTTAGGGTTCTCAACGTGGAATGGGGAGAAGAGAGAAGAAGGACCGCGGCTCCAAGCGGCAAGGGCGCGCTTGGCGGCGTGGAGAAGGCGGTGGCGCTCGTGCGGCCGGCGGCCGCCGCCGGAGCGGCGGTGTCGGGTGGTGGCGCGGCAAGGGGACGGCGGCGCGGCGGGGGCGCGCCCCCCGGTCGCCATTCGCACGAGAGAGAGAGAGAGGAGCGGGGCGAGTGGAAAGAGTGGGAGAGAGAGAGATCTTTGTGGGCGTGAAGTAGGCCCCACAGCTGATTGTGCGGGGCGATTTTCACGAAAATCACCGAAGCGGCACCGCCGCTTCGGCTGAAGCAATTCTTTGCTCCCAACAGCAGAGCGAGTTAACTTTGCTTCCTAAGTGACTCTCCTCATATGCTAGATAGACATATGTGACCCAAATATCATGGCCGGATCGGATCATTAATCAAAAGCAAAGTGACCATGTTCTTTGAGTCTAGCTTTGAAAACCGTTTGAAAGACATAATGTAAACCTTTTCAAAACCTTTTCCTACTCATACTAGTTCTCACAAACAGAGGCATGCAGATTTTTAAGATAAGTTGCGAGAATCAAGTATATTTAGTTCACTACGCAAAAGCGCAAAACCTTGTCTCATCGAGAGGCTTAGTGAAGATATCGGCTAGTTGTTTTTCGGTGCTCACATGGCGAAGAGCGATATCTCCTTTTGATTAGTGGTCTCTCAAGAAGTGATGACGGGATGTCTATGTATTTTGTTCTAGAGTGTGCTAAGGGTTATTTGCGAGCTTGATGGCACTCTCGTTGTCACAAAGAAGAGGTATCTTTGTGAAATGACATCTGAAATCCTTTAAGGTTTGCTTCATCCAAAGTAGTTGAGCACAACAAGCACCGGCTGCAACATACTCGGCCTCGGCGGTGGATAGGGCTACACAATTTTGCTTCTTAGAGCTCCAAGACACCAAGGACCGTCAAGGAATTGACACGCCCCCGAGGTGCTTTTTTTAGATCTACTTTACAACCGGCATAATCGAACCGAATAGCCAAGTAGATTGAACTTGGAACCCTTGGGATACCACAAGCCAAGATTTGGGGTGTGAACTAGATATCTCAAGATTCTCTTAACCGCCACATTGTGACATTCCTTTGGATTAGCTTGAAATCTAGCACACATGCACACGCTAAGCATAATATCGGGCCTAGATGCACAAAGATAAAGAAGAGAGCCGATCATGGAACGATATACCTTTATGTCGACGGCAGCCCCTTCTTCATCAAGATCAAGATGTCCATTACTTGGCATTGGAGTCTTGATTGGCTTAGCCTTAGCCATATCAAACTTCTTTAGCATGTCTTGGGTGTACTTGGTTTGACTCACAAAAGTCCCTTCCTTCATTTGTTTGACTTGAAAGCCAAGGGAAGAACTTGAGCTCACCCATCATGGACATCTCGAACCTCCTTGTCATAGTCCTACTAAATTGCTCAACATACACATGGTTAGAGCTACCAAATATTATGTCATCGACATATATTTGGCACACAAAGATATCACCATTAACTTTATGTGTAAAGAGAGTAGGATCGGCCTTTCCTATGACAAAACCTTGTTTGAGCAAGAACTCCTTAAGGCATTCATACCATGCTCTTGGTGCTTGCTTAAGCCCATAGAGCGCCTTACAAAGTTTGTATACATGGTTAGGATACTTGGGGTCTTCAAAACCCGGTGGTTGCTCAACGTAGACCTCCTCTTGCAAAGGGCCATTGAGGAATGCACTTTTGACATCCATTTGATATAACTTGAAGTCATGATGGGCAGCAAAGACTAGAAGAATGCGGATTGCTTCTAGTCTTGCCACCCGCATAGGTTTCATCGAAGTCCAAGCCCTCTACTTGAGTGAAACCTTGAGCCACCAATCTTGCTTTGTTTCTTGTAACCCGACCATCTTCATCTTGCTTGTTGCGAAAAGACCCATTTTGTGCCAATGATATTTGTCTTTGGTCTTTCTACCAAGTCCCAAACTTGATTTCTCTTGAAGTTGTTGAGTTCTTCTTGCATGGCTAGCAACCAATCGGCATCCTTGAGAGCATCTTCTACATTGGTAGGTTCCAAAGAAGAGACAAAGGAGTAATGTTCCGCAAAAAATGCAGCAAGATGTGATCGAGTTGTTACTCCCTTTCGAAGACCCCCAAGAATGTTTTCAACGGGGTGATGATCCGTTGGACGGTTTGTTGTAGCCGTGGATGATCAATTCCATCATCTTCAACTTCTTCTTCATAATCCTCATCAGCCTCAAGTATAGGAGCAAGATCAAGTGCTCCTAAGCGGTGATGTAGGTGTTGGAGTAGGTGCCGCTGAGGTGGAGGGAGCGGCCTTTGCCGCTCCTAGGGAGAGTGGCTTTGCCGCTCTGCTGAATTTCAGCAGCGTGGGCTGCCCTTGTCATCGAGTACGTCGGTAGAAATTGGTGCAAAGAAGCATCCTGGTGATCCTCCCCGTTACGTGGCTTCATCTTCTTGTGGTGAATGTCGCCAATAGCCAATTGCTTGATAGCTTCACGCGGTGGATCCTCCTTTCCTACAACACTTTGATCAACTTGCTCTACTTGAGAGCCATTAGATTCATCAAATGTCACATCTATTGTGACTTCAACCCTACCGGTGGTTTTGTTGAAGACACGATAGGCATGCTCATTTGATCCATAACCAAGAAGAAAACCCTCATCAACTTTAGGAGCAAACTTAGAGGTTCGGGGCCTTTTGCTAAGAATGAAACACTTGCACCCAAACACCCTAAAGTAAGATACCTTCGGTTTGTTACCGGTTAGTAGTTCATATGAGGTTTTCTTGAGTTTCTTGTGGAGGTAGAGGCGGTTGATTGCATGACAAGCGGTGTTGATGGCTTCATACCAAAAAGATGTCCGAAGTCTTGTATTCATCTAGCATTGTTCTTGCCATGTCAATGAGTGTTCTATTCTTCCTCTCTACAACTCCATTTTGTTGAGGGGTGTATGGAACCAAAAACTCATGTTTGATGCCCTCTTCATCAAGAAATTCTTCAACTTGGGTGTTGTTAACGTTTCTTAACGCACCTGAGATAAATCCGTAAAGCGCCACGGAATTGTCGTTGTAGCTTTCACCCGAAATATTTAGGGTATCGTATTTTCCACGAGGAACGGTTGCGCTCTAATCTTTGAGCAGGGCTACCCTAGGATAACTATGGATAGTGAGGTATCTCTATGGGCTTAGGTTTTTGCAGGGATTTCTAGGGCTTGTTATCTACTCACTTCGGGCACCGCCCCGCTCCCAAATGGGTAGAGTCCGCAATTAGCTCTACGACGGTCGAACATGGAGGGATTTCAAGGGACGGACAAGGCTTGTCACGACCAAGCCGCCTACCCCCTCAACCGTGGGATGCAATCGCAAAGGTAGGTGAACGCTAGCCCAAACACCACGTTTGCACTACCATCCACAACTCTTGGGTCGATCAAGGTTCCCCGGTCAAAGAGTTCCTTCTCCAAGAGTCGGCCGACCGAAGATGCGACTACCAATCCCGCAAGTCTATAACAGCTAAGATAATATACTTGAAGAACAATAAGTTAAAAGATAATCACAAGCTTTCTCACCAAAGTGTAAGTAGCTTGTAGAGGTACAAGCGAAGCGGGTCCGACAAGTCCGCACTCCGTCCTCCTAGGAACCGCGGCACATGTTAAGGGCGGACCGACAACTCCAGGTAAGAAGGAACCAAACTTCCTTCTAGCCTTTCCTCTCTCACTCTCCATTAGAACTAAGAAAACATCATCTAGAGGGGAAGAAGAACAAGAATGGAACTCTCTCCTCCACCGCCTCTAAGACGCAATCTAATCCGGTCGTTTAATGTCGGTTTGATCCGAGGGCGTCGGTAGAAGCACGAGATGGATCTAAATCCAACACGGCACCTCCTGGGACTATATAAGCAAGCCCCCGTGCCCTCGCTTCAATCATCTCAGATCAACTCATCATCATATCAGATCGATCCGGCTCTAGTCGACGGCCTTAGCTCTAGTTCAAGAACTAGAAGTAGAAGATTAGACAAGATGTAGAACTAGAAGCCCTAGATTAGAGTTGAGAGTAGAGCTTCAAGTTGAGAGAATTAGAGCGCGGTTGAGGCGGAGTTGAAGGAAGGCCGGAGCTGTCGGCGCCTCCATCTTCTTCTTCCTCCGGAGTTGGTGCCATTGGAGCGCAACTCGAGATCTTATGGATTGTTCGACTTCCATTCGAGTAAGTGGTATTGTCTCTATTGTTCTTAAGGTTCGTATTTCTTTGATAAGATTGCTTTGATTCTTGGTTGCTCTTGAGTTGAAGTTGTTAGATTAATGTAAGCGTGGTGCTTAGATTGACTAGCTTATTACGAATACCTTCTATAGGCCGGGGTGAAGACACTTGTTAAGGCTGATCGTGGTGGTGACAGCGCCATTGAGTCCTTCGTCACGCCGCCGCCCGTTTATAGAAATCGTAGGAGCCCCTCAAGTTGTTAGCGTAGATTCCCTTTATTAAGAGTTTCTTCATGACAACCCCTCTTAAGAACAATGTGCAAATGATTTACTTGAAGTGAGAACAAGACCTTCCTAATAGAACTCCTTACCTCTCTTTTAATCTAGTTTTATAGCCACTCACGGATTTAGCTATACACCTTGACGTACCCTCTCACCTTCTCCCGTGGATTCGATATTTAAAGCCCTATTCCGGGTGAAGTGCTCACCGTATCCGTTAAACTGCGGATTATCCATCATAATATTCCTGTAGGTTAACAAATACCAACAAGCATTTTCTGGCGCCGTTGCGGAGAACGGTTTGAGACCACGTTGAAAAACTATAGCTAAATCTTGTACCATACTTTTATTTTTTCTTTTTATTCTATCTTCTCATCTTTTTCTATCTTCGTGGGATCAATTGATTCCATATTTACCTATCTTATACTGCACCCTTAAGCGAAGCTCTCGCCACTAGAATCCTTAGATCTCATCCTTACATCGGCCATTAGCTACGCCTACGGGTTGATCAAAATGATCATGAAGCAATACTTCTCGGGAGTGAGAAGCGGGATCATATCTTCTATGGTGGGAGTCTTTGCCGACATCATGAAAGTGTTGTGCGCATGATCATCATGCAGTTTTTGGAGGAACCTTTTCTTTCCAAGGTTTGCTTTGACGAACTTCGGCCGGGTGAAACCCATATACTAGCATTCTTTATGACCACCCAAAGGAAGAAGAATCATCCTCCAAAAAAAAAAAAAATATATATATATATAGAAGTTCGATAGCTATATCACCATCACTCCAGTCCCAAGACTTAGCTATCAACCCCAAACCATCAATGCGCCAAAAACCTTTAAGGGGAGAAGAAATTCAACCCTTGGATATTTCTTTAGATGATGAGTTTCACGAACTTCCAGCTTCACAAGAGACCATATATAATCCAAACCTCTTTTGAGATAATCTCTTAGAAAGCACCTTTATTGCTACGCAAGAACATTGGGGGAACCTCAAGGATGGCATATCTAATCATGCCATAGGAAGAGAGCAAAGCCATCACGGAAAAGCCACTCTGTCTCTCTCTTTATGCTCAAATTAGATAATTCTTTTTTCAAACCCATCTTTAACCACATCCTTGAGCCCAATGAACCCTCTTGTGCCCTTTTCCTGCGTCTCCTCACGATCCTAAAAATATTATGAACGATCTAAGGAAGACCAAAAAGGAGCGCATTTTTCGGGAGAACATCAATGAGCATAAAGACTACTTCATAAATAGAACTTTTTCCACCTAGTCCATGCTCATTTGAAAACTCCTAAATTGATTGCCATCTCAATTCTTGCCGCACATGAGATCTCCATCCCCCTCATACTCTCTTTTTCTTAAAAATTTAGAAAGGGTGGTTGTCGATGAATATTCCAACGGCTTGAAATTTTGAGACGGCAATATAAGGGAAACCATTTCATCATCTTGATTCATAATTTGAAAGTTTCCCAAGGACGAGTTTTTTGTCCTAAAAACAAGCACTCTAGGGGAAATACTATAAGACTTATATATTACTATATACCCCTATGTTATGAGCATATGATTATAAAAATATTCCTTCGGGTATTCTTGTCACTAACCATTCCAGGTTTGGAGCAAAGAAAACGAAGGATGACAATATAAGGTATGTCCAACCAGTCATTATGCAACATTGAATTACATACATAGAAACATTTATTGTCATGTTGCTACACTAGCTTGGTTATCTTTACCTTTATGCATGCTTTCGATCCGTTAAACACTTATCATGCTCTATCATCTCGTTTGAATAAATCTCTATAATGCTTTCATGCTACCGTTGTTTGCTATAGTATGCTTAGGTTTTTGAAGTATTCTCATACGCCTTTTTAGATTAAGCATGGTGCCTAGTTTAAATTGTTTTCATGGCTCGAGTTAAACATGGTGTTTATTTTGATTCTGAAACCATAAGGTGTAGTGATCTTTCTTCTAAAGGCTTTTTTAAATTAAGCGTGGTGCTTAGGTTAGAAACGCCTTCCTAAATCAAATTAGACGTGGTGTCTAGGTTGACTTTTGAACCATAGTACACTATAGTAGATCTTTGGTATATTTTTTGTTGGACTAACCCCTGCAGAAAAAGAATAAACTTTGAAACAAACTTGGGGGAAGGTCGAGATGAACTCACTAGAGATTGAACAAGACATGTGAGACATGACTTATGGATAAAAAGAATTCCCGATGAGCGGAAAAAAAAAAAAGAACAAGAGTGACATAAGACAAAATCCACAATCGAAGCACTCACTCGAAGGAGGGAATTCATGGGTGATGGAAGCATCAAGGAGGGAGGCCAATTCCATTGAAGATAATTAAGTCATCCTCTTCCTCCCGACATGCACTCTGTCACTCCACATGCCACTCAAGAAGAAGAGAAGGACCACCACAAGGTGTAATAGCGCCATCATATTCCAATAATAAAGGTAACACCTTGAGGTAAGTTGTCGTTAATTCCTCTTTACTATGGCATTCTCATAAATGAAAAGTCAAACATGCTAGAGTTATAGTTTCACATGATTCAATCTTGTTAACTCGACATGTTAGCTTTTTAAAACTGTTTCTAGCATCATTTTCTTGTTCGCTCATTATTTTGCTAAAAATATTTACATGCTAGATTTATCTTCTCGATCTTACCACCCTTGTCATAAATGAACTTATACATTATCTTTATCTTGTTCAATGTGCCCACAAGGTTAGAGTAGAAGTAAATGAAATTTTGGTTCGATGGTGTTTTCCACCAACAGCCCATGCACTTGATCTCTACCTTATCTTTGCAAAGGGGGCTCACTTTGCGCAATAAGAGGAGAAGTCTTACTTCCCAATTCCTACAAGTGAAAATCCCCGACCTACAAATATGCACACAAAAACAAGGATTTGCCACCGCCACCATCCAATCTTCCTTCAAGCGGTGAATCGAAGAACATGGGCAACGCCATCACCAAGTGGCTATTAAGATCGGATGATGCACTTGAGGAGTGACCAAGGAAGATCAAAGTGAGCCACGACATGATTTGGAGACCAAAAAAGAACAAGACGCGGAGACGCCGCTAAAAATCACAAGACCCGGTTGAACGGAGTTGACGAACAAGGAAGACATTAAGAAAGATTAAAGAAGTTCGCTCGGCCCCCGACCAAGCTGAACACTTTCAAGACTGCCACTCAAGAAAGGTCTCCTCCGAAGCGACATAATAAAAAAGAAAGAAGCATCACCTCGAAGAGGGCGTCAAGAGTACACCTTCGGAAAACCTACCACTACCCGCGTCATCAACTCGAACAAACACCATCTCCATCGGCCACCATCATCGCCACTCGTCGAGATCATTGAAGGCACCATTTCAGACCACGACATTCCGACGAGATGATGACATCGATGACGCACGCCATGGGAGTAAGTACTCAAAAATTCTCACCGAGAGGTAACTTCAAGTATTTATCTACATATTTATTTTCTACACGGCATATTTAAATTAGCATATTTCCTTTAGCATATTTACTTTCCTGCATAAAAAATCATAAAAATATGTTTCTCGTCGCATCAGTTTCTTTAAGCCCCATGCAAGTACTCCTTGTTGTGGCGGCATAAAAATAAAAATCCAAAAATATTGCATTCATATGTTTTTGCATCATCATTCTTTTTGCATAGAAAAATTCCTAAAAATATGTGGACACATGAAGGTCCACGCTTTTTATAGAAAAAATCAAAAAATACGTGAGCACATGAAGGCTCACAATATGTTCCTAGAATTTGTTCCTTCGGGTATATGCGGAATTAATATTTGCGGGGAGAACATTTAAGGAGAACCCGAAGGCGAGAGCGAGTTCCAAGGACGAACGAAAGGACTACTTCAAGATCCAGTTTGGGGAGAGCACCCCGTTATCACGATAAGTATTGCTACTTTACCTTTTTTAATATTAGCTAGTTATTATATACGAGTTAATGAGTCTTAGCGTGTGAGTTATAAAAGTTAGTTCGATTAATTTGTTTAGTTCGGTTTAGTCAAAATTAGTTTACTATTAAATATTAGGATTCGAATTATATAATAAAGTGCTCTTATGGAAGTCATCCACAAGTTGAGTCAATTATTCTCCATATATTTCTGGATATGTTTTTGTCTCCACCATGCTTTGTATGCAAGATAACAGAAAATAAGTGTGGGGGAGATCCTCGACGACCCAACAGAATTCTTCGCGACCAAAATCAAGAAATTCGGAACCAAGACGGAACCATCGACTCGCCTGACGACGAACGCGCCCGACACGGTCCAGTGGGAGGCCAACCGGCCCATATATCAGGCCGACCGGCCCCTGCCTGGTCCCACGAAGGCCCCGTTTCGTCCACCGCTCGGTTTGCTTCCTGAAACTTTTCAATTTTCGCAAATTACTTTCCGTTCCGAATTAAAATAAGTCTTTTCTGTTATGGTATGTTTTCCCTATATGGAAAAAGATGTCTTGTTAACCCATGAACAAAGTTTTGCATGATTAAATTCCTAAATATACGAACACTGTTTGGGATGTCTTAATTGCTTAAAACATGAGAAAGAATAAAGTTAGAATAATGATCCTCTTTTCTTTTATCTTGTCTTTGGAGAGTTATTTCAAAATATTAAAATCATTGGTTATGCTTCTCCTTTGTGATCAATGATACATCCTAATAGAGCCGTAGCAATCATTAAAGATATATCTAATTAATTGTTGCTTTCTTGTATTGAGCTTTGTCAAAACCACGACCCATGTTGAAATTTGTCTAAAGTCTAAGATCAAGATCACGTACCTTCGCTTTCACTAAAGTATCCATGCTCTAAAAAGTTTTAATCTCTATCTCCCATAATTTTAATTGTTGAAAAAAGGTACAGCTATGAAAAAGCCAAATGTTCAAAATTCTAAGAGTAGAGAGAAAAGTGAGAGAGAGAGGAGAAAATGAGCAAGTGTTCTACGGGTTCGAAGAACCCCCCCTCTCTAAGAAAAGAAAAAGGCAAAAAAATAAAGAGAAGAATAATGGACAAGTGTCCGAGGGTGAGTAGGGCCCACTTCTCTAATAATTGAAAGAGTAAAAATGGACATGTGTCCAGGGTGAGTAGAACCCACCTCTCCACTAAATAGCTGGTTACCTCGCTTGAAAAAAAATAAATAAATATAAATCTTTGAAAAAAAAGGGAGATAGAAGATTTTCAACTAGAGAGAGCAAGTGGTAATAATAATCTTGATTCACATGCACATCTTGATCTATGACTTATGACATCTATCTCCATGGATCCACGATTGACTCAAAGAATAAATACAAGGTAAGTGTGCTACATGTTCTTGAGCTCCACATATGATATAATAAATGAACTGTGAGGATATAATATATTTTGAGAGACTTGAGAGTATCACAAAGGAGTAAGTAGAGCTATGTTTTCTTTTCAAAACTTATGCAAAATCTCTCCAAGTGACTTGGTTTAAGAATTTAAGGTGATCTGTTTCTAACCATTTCATGCTCAGATATCCCAAAGTGCAGGTATGACCATGGAGTATAATTATGATCCATTCTTTGTCTCTACGGTTACATTAAAGTTAGACCATCCTTTTATCGAGGACGAGTAAAAGCCTAAGTGTGGGGGAGTTTGTTGACACATGTTAACGTATACTTTTAATTGTCAACTAAACATGGAAAAGGACTAAAATATAATTAGATAACCTTATTAGGGGTTTCTACTAACGATTTCCACGAGTTTTGGTAAAGTTGTGATTTGCAGGGACTTAACAGGAAAACACCAGAATTGGCGTGTCATACGACGGACGCAACGTAATGCAATCCAACTCCGAAACAAGTCTAGAAGGCTCCGGATTACACCCGGCGTGAAGCGAAACTTAACACCGAAGAAAACATCATCTAGAAGACTCGAAGCCACGGCGTTTGCGGGGCCGGGGTGGGACCCACCACGGGCGGTCAGCCCAATAACCGGGCCGGCGGCCTGGCTTGGCGCCACGGCAGCCCTGCTTCCCGGGAATGTTCCTCCACCGCCTCTAAGACGCAATCTAATCCGGTCGTTTAATGTCGGTTTGATCCGAGGGCGTCGGTAGAAGCACGAGATGGATCTAAATCCAACACCTGGCACCTCCTCCGGACTATATAAGCAAGCCCCCAGGCCCCTGGCTTCAATCATCTCAGATCAACTCATCATCATATCAGATCAGATCCAGCTCTAGTCGACGGCCTTAGCTCTAGTTCAAGAACTAGAAGTAGAAGATTAGACAAGATGTAGAACTAGAAGCCCTAGATTAGAGTTGAGAGTAGAGCTTCAAGTTGAGAGAATTAGAGCGCGGTTGAGGCGGAGTTGAAGGAAGGCCCGAGGGCATCGGCGCCTCCATCTTCTTCTTCCTCTGGAGTTGGTGCCATTGGAGCGCAACTCTGAGATCTTGTGGATTGTTCGACTTCCATTCGAGTAAGTGGTATTGTCTCTATTGTTCTTAAGGTTCGTATTTCTTTGATAAGATTACTTTGATTCTTGGTTGCTCTTGAGTTGAAGTTGTTAGATTAATGTAAGCGTGGTGCTTAGATTGACTAGCTTATTACGAATACCTTCTATAGGCCGGGGTGAAGACACTTGTTAAGGCTGATCGTGGTGGTGACAGCGCCATTGAGTCCTTCGTCCACCTTTGCCCCCGTTTATAGAAATCGTAGGAGCCCCTGCGTTGTTAGCGTAGATTCCCTTTATTAAGAGTTTCTTCATGACAACCCCTCTTAAGAACAATGTGCAAATGATTTACTTGAAGTGAGAACAAGACCTTCCTAATAGAACTCCTTACCTCTCTTTTAATCTAGTTTTATAGCCACTCGGATTTAGCTATACACCTTGACGTACCCTCTCACCTTCTCCCCGTGGATTCGATATTTAAAGCCCTATTCGGGTGAAGTGCTCACCGGTATCCGTTAAACTGCGGATTATCCATCATAATATTCACAGTAGGTTAACAAATACCAACACTCTTCCTTGTGTTGTATGGAATTGGTGTGTGTTGAATGAGGGGGAGAGAGCCTCCTTTTATAGGTAGAGGAGAGGGGGCTCTTTGGGAAGATGGCCATCCTCACATGGAAGGAGCAAAAACCGACCTTGGAACACCTTCCTAATCAGCCCTAAAACCGACCAACCAACATCGGCAACACTTTTTTGGAAAGTAATGAACCGCCTTGAGAAAGCTAGGCCGGTTGGCGACCGCCCGTGGTGCGTGGCGATGCACCACTTGGTGCGCCCGCACTCAAGATGTGGGCCGTTTGGCCTGAAATTTTGGGGTGCGTGGGCCTCGGAGTAAGCTTCGTTTGAGTATTTGTTCGCTGAAATCCGATTTCGTATGAGAAAGTTATGCCCAAAACATTGAACCCATGTCCTGCGGCCCGGTATGATTTCATGTTGGATTTGGGCCTCGACTTTTTGGGCTTGTTTTATGGATTTCATCACCGGCCACACATTGAGCTGTACTCCTATGCACTTAATGCATCGTGTTGGGCTCATTTCCATTGGGGTGAAGGATGTTACGAAATGCACGCTTTCCGGCGCCTTTTTTGGTATATTTTTACTTGTTTCTTATATAAATCTGCACAATAATAATTTGGACACTACAAAGTGGAAATATGTGAGTTATAAATGTATATGAGTATGATAAGGTATAGTTTCACTCCCTTTATGGTAGTAAGTTGACGGGAAAAAAATATGTCGTTGGTGACCGTTAGTTAACAAACTCCCCAAGCTTACCCATTGCGCGTCCTCGAGCAAAAAGATAAGTACTTGGTTGTTGATCGGGAGTTGCTACTATGCCGATTACGTTTCACAAGTGCCAGGGTTATAAAAAGATTTTCTACTAGAGTTTGAATAAAATGGCACATCCTTTTCCCGCCCTTTATTACCTTTCATCGTAGCGGGGTTTTTAGCTTTTCTCAAAGTCTTGGGCGGTTGCGATAGAACGGTTATAATGAGAAATACTTATCATTCATCCTTTTCGATCAACTTTTTTATCAGGGATTTATTCATTTAGATTATATTTGTTTTTTCTGAGAAAGTATGGGCTTTATTATTGTTATTATATATATTTTTTGGAGAGGTGGGCTCTACTCGCCCTAGACTTTTGTCTTTTATTTTTTTTTTTTCTTTTTTTTTTTTTTTTTTTTGAGATGTGGGCTCTACTCGCCCTCGGACACATGTCCATTTTTCATCTCTTTTCTTTCCCTTTTTTTTAGCGTAGCCCATATCTTTTCTCTTTTCAAATTAGATTCCCGGATGTCAAGTTTCTCTTTTTGGACGAAATCATAGCAAATCTATTTGTACCATATCATACTTGGCAACAACTTAGACTAGATAGAGCTTATGCAACCCACATGAATCAGGTTTTTCAGGACAAGTTTTTAGACTTAGCCACTAAACCCAAACTTTAGAGAAATTCGAATTATAAACTAGGCACAGGCAAATCATAAGACAGAGCAACTATTCATCATTTCAACAAGGAATAAATCTAGACATTTTCATAGCTCATATGTATAGGAATGGATTTTATTTATTTATATATTTTTTAGCATAACTCATCATTTTATAAGATAGAGAATATAATCAAAATGTGAGATACGCGTTACCTTTCTTGGAGTTCTCCCCAAGCTAGCTCTTTACTTACCTTTCATGGTTGTGCTAGCTTGTCTTGTAGATGATTTGTTTTGTGATTGGTCGCGTGGTTGGAGGCTCCCCCAAGCTTACCTTTTGATGTCATCGCAAAAAAACAGGACAAGGAACTTGGGGTTGGAAGGTTTATCTCCTCTTCTTTTATTTCTCCTGCTCCTCTTCTCTCCCCTTTTTATTATTGTGAGACGTGAGAGTGAGAGTTGCACAAACCATCGTTTGAAGAGGAAGGAGTTCATGGTAGTCTTTCGTTTCGTCCTTCTCCACCGTGAATTGCTCGATGATTGTGCATTGTGTTGGGGAGATCTCAGAAGTTTGTTCATTGTGTTTGAGAGATCTCCCCCATACTTGATCTTGTACCTGGCTTTATTTTAAAAAGAAGAAAACAAAGCAAAAACAACAACATGGCTCTATCGGCAAGGATACCGTGGAGCCTTTATTATGATTATTATTTAGTTTATTTTATTTTATTTTTATTTGTTCACCTCATCATGACTCAAGCAAGGCTCATAAAAGAGGCAGTGTAAGCATAGCCTTGATTCATCTCCAACATAAGATACTCCCAAAGATCATGATAGCAAAGCTCTAAGTTCATTAACCTAGCTCTGACACCAAGTCAAAGTTCGATTAAAGGAGATCTTTTTAACCTAAGCACCATGCTCAATTTAAAAAGACCTATGGATGTATTACACGTATACATGTAGGTACACCCAAACTCAAAACATATGTCATGGCATGGGAAGCATAAAATTTTATTTTTATGGAGACAAAAAAATGAGTGAAGAGGTGGTGAATGTTACCTTTTGCATACCTGAGTATAAATACCGTCGGCATTTATAGATGAAGCATTGAAGTTGTTGCTACGGTTTTGCGTGATGGCCCGCCAGTGCACCTCAAGGCTAGGCCACACACACACGTGCGCATGGGCCATGGGTCTTGATGGTAGCAGCAAAAGGATGAGAGACAAACCCTTCTTGCTTGTTGAAGCAATGATGGGTGGAGTCAGCAAGACTTTGATATGTATCTTGACCATGCGGGGCCAACCTGCTCCTCTCTTATTATTATTATTATTATTTTTTTTTTTTCTCTCTCTTTTTTTTTTTTTACTTTTCTCTCGTCTTCTCTCTCTCTCTTTTTTTTATCTTTTCTCTCCATCTCTTCTTTTTTTTTCAATTCTCTTTTTTTTTTTAAGCAAGGCGGGGGATGACATCATTTTTTATTTACCCTCATTTTTTTTTGTATGATCCCTTGGTGGATGGAACTTGGGATTGTCACCATCTTCCCCACACTTAGACTTTTTGTGTAAAAGTCAAGTGTGCAAGGTCCAGTCTCCTCTTGAGCATGTTCCATCACCCATGAACATCATTTTTTTGTGATGTAGCCCTCATGGTCTTGAGCGCCGCATGCCTCTTTGTTCTTCTTAATCAATCTCACGAAATGGTTAGCGACAAGAAGAATACCCGAAGGTGCATACTAACTGATAACATGTTCTTGCTTTTATTATTAAGAAGAGAGAAAGACTTTTTTTTTTGTTTTTATGATAGTCAGGGTATCTCTGGGCGGTGCTTTCTTTATGGTTGTAAGCTTGACCGTGGGAAATCATCCCTGCGGTGATGGTGGTGAAGTTCCCGGTTTCACTACTAAGAATTTTAGCATTACGCTCAATTTTGCAAGGTTAGCGTCATTATGCTACTACGAGGTTTGCAACCATTCTCTTAAAAAGGTTTACAAAGAGAACCAAGAGATGGTTGTGATCTTCGTTGAAGCACTCGGCTAGAAGCAAGACAAACTCAAGAAGACCCAAAGGTGAGCATGTAGGAAGTCTCAAGTGACAACTTGTTATGCTCAAAAACAGATTTCTGCTTGGTCTCAAGAGTTGTCGCTTTGTGCATGTCCATGGCACACGAGGTTTTCCCCTCACAAGATGTGTCATGAAGGACGGACGTTGAATCTTGACCATTGTTAAGAACAATGTTTTATCGGCCAGAGGGACATGACTTGTGTTCGTGTGAGGGCGACAGGTGTTTCGTTTCACTAAGATGTGGAAACAACTTGGGTGAAGCGAATAGAGTTATGAACTTCGCCTCCTCGAATGGGTTTTGGTTGGGAAGATGCTTCGCCTTTGGGAGGTCTAGGTGTGAGAGGCAGAAGCAATCTTTCCCAACTTCTCATCATGGCTCCCCTCTATAGGTCTTTCATAAATATATTTTTTTTTCTAGAGGGTAGCCTATGAGAAAATTGAAGTCAAGGATGAGAGAGATATGGAAGTCTAAGTGCACCTCGGTTTACGAGGTTCTGCCATCATCCTTGAATTCAATCGCGAACTCCAAAGGATGAAGCATTCCTTCCTTCGGTGTTCGTGGTTCGGGAGAGGGCTCAACAGTCGGTTCCAATGGCGGTACTGGGAATGGCTCGACTGATGAGGGCTCCTTAATGCTTGACATGCCCTTAATATGGAGGGGAATAGGTTCTACAACGGGAGAAGCAAGCTTCTCTAGGATGTGTTCAAGGGTTTTCCTATGTTTAGATTTGTAGGTTTACGTGCAAACAACCCTCCAACGGTCATGTCAAGGCATAGGGGCAGCATCTATGTCAAGACCCAAAAACATATGCAAAGGCACACTATCGGGTAATGACAAGTCTAGGCCAACATGTATAAACATTATAAATCTGGCCTAGGCTGCACCTATGGACTCCTTCTCATTCTACTTGAGATCGAGGATTGTCCTTGGTAGGCATTGATGGGGAAGAATGCTAGACAAAAATTGTCTTTGAGTTCTTCTCAGTCCCCATTCAAATTTCCTACGACAATAGTGTACTATTGTTTTGCTTTCTACGAGGGAGAGCAGAAACAAATTCCACATGTGAATTTCTTGGATCATGCTAGGAATCTTTGAGGCATGATCATAATTCCTCGAAACCTCGTAGGTGGCAACATAGATTTTCAAAATGGTCACGAGATGGAGTGCCCGAACCAAAGTTTTTTTTTTTTTTTTTTTTTAAATTAGGGTGAGTTCATAGCCAGATAAAAAATTTGGTTTTGAAAAAGATTGTGGCTCTTGTGAACTCCCCATTGAAGCGGGAAGGTTTTTTGAAATGGAGTAGGCTTCATTTTGAAAAATGAAAAATAAATAACTATTTTTTTTTTTAGATACAACACACGGGTGCTCTAGGCTCAAAGAGAATTACGACTACCGTTCCCGGCAACAGCGGCGCTTGAGAAAGCTTGTTGACGTTTCTTAACGATCTGAGATAAATCGCAAAGCGCACGGAATTGTCGTTGTAGCTTTCACCGGAAATATTCGAGGTATCGTATTTTCCCACGGGGAGCGGTTGCGCTCTAATCTTTGAGCGGGGCTACCCTAGGATAACTATGGATAGTGAGGTATCTCTATGGGCTTAGGTTTCGGTGCGGGGATTTCTAGGGCTTGTTATCTACTCGCCGGGCACCGCCCGCGCTCCTCCAAATGGGTAGAGTCCGGCAATTAGCTCTCGACATAGCCCGAGCGTGGGGGGATTTCAAGGGGGACGGACAAGGCTTGTCACGACCAAGCCGCCTACCCCCTCAACCGTGGGATGCACCGCAAAGGTAGGTGAACGCTAGCCCAAACACCACGTTTGCACTACCATCCACAACTCTTGGGTCGATCAAGGTTCCCGGTCAAAGAGTTCCTTCTCCAAGAGTTACGACCGAAGGTACGACTACCAATCCCATAAAGTCTATAACAGCTAAGATAATATACTTGAAGAACAATAAGCGAAAGATAATCACAAGCTTTCTCACCAAAGTGTAAGTAGCTTGTAGAGGTACAAGCGAAGGGTGCCGACAAGTCCGCACTCCGTCCTCCTAGGAACCCGGCGGCACACCGGGCGGACCGACAACTCGGGTAGAAGGAACCAAACTTCCTTCTAGCCTTTCCTCTCTCACTCTCCATTAGAACTAAGAGGGGGAAGAAGAACAAGAATGGAACTCTCTTCTCTCTATTACATTGTGGCTCCTCCTTGTGTTGTATGGAATTGGTGTGTGTTGAATGAGGGGAGAGAGCCTCCTTTTATAGGTAGAGGAGAGGGGGATCTTTGGAAGATGGCCATCCCCACATGGAAGAACAAAACCGACCTTGGAACACCTTCCTAATCAGCCCAAACCGACCAACCAACGCCGGCAACACACTTTTTTGGAAAGTAATGAACCGCCTCGAGAAAGTTGGGCCGGTTGGCGGCGCCGGTGTGGTGTGCGCGCACCACTTGGTGCGCCTGCTCCAAGATGTGGGCCCTTTGGCCTGAAATTTTGCAGGAGTCGCGTGGGCCTCGGAGTAAGCTTCGTTCAGTATTTGTTCGCTGAAATCTGATTTCAGTATGAGAAAGTTATGCCCAAAAACATTGAACCCATGTCCTGCGGCCCGGTATGATTTCATGTTGGATTTGGGCCTCGACTTTTTGGGCTTGTTTTATGGATTTCATCACCGACCACACATTGAGCTGTACTCCTATGCACTTAATGCATCGTGTTGGGCTCATTTCCATTGGGGTGAAGGATGTTACAAGTACGCTTTCCCGGAAAGCGCTTTTTTGGTATATTTTCCACTTGTTTCTTATATAAATCTGCACAATAATAATTTAGACACTACAAGTGGAAATATGTGAGTTATAAATGTATATGAGTATGATAAGGTATAGTTTCACTCCCTTTATGGTAGTAAGTTGACGGGAAAAATATGTCGTTGGTGACCGTCAACAGGTGTTCTTGAATTCACTTCCATTGTCACTTCTTACTTTCTTGATTGGAAGCCCGAATTCTCTTTGAGCCCTTCTAATGAAGGTTTTCACCTTCTCTTATACTTGGCACTTATCAAAGACAAAGAAAACCCAAGTAAAGCGGGAATAATCATCAATAATGATAAGTCCATACTTATTACCCCCGATGCTAAGGTAGGCAACCGGTCCAAAGAGATCCATATGAATCAACTCCAAAGGTTGAGTAGTGGTCATGATGCTCTTTGGTGGGTGAGGTACACCTACTTGCTTTCTGGCTTGGCAAGCGCTACAAATTCTATCTTTGTCAAAATCAATATTTATTAGTCCAATGATGTGGTTATCCTTTTGTAGTTTGGCCAAGTTCCTCATCCCAACATGTGCTAGTCGGCGATGCCATAACCAACCCATGCTAGATTTTGCCATAAGACAAGTTTCAAGCTTAGTCTCACTTTTGTTGAAATCAACTAAGTAGAGCTTATTCTTGAGCTTGCCCGTAAAGACAATAGAAGAATCCTCCCTACTAAAGACTTCCACACCAACATCCGTAAAGAGACAATTGTAGCCTTTCCCACACAATTGTGAGACCGACAACAAATTGTATCCTAGGGATTCAACATGTAAGACATTGGATATAGAATGATCAGCTGTAATAGCAATTTTACCAAGTCCCATCACACCTCCCTTGGAGTCATCTCCAAACCGTATGTTGTCACTTGTATCGGCATTGGGAGAGTATGATGAAAACATACTCCTTTCTCCGGTCATATGATTTGTACATCCACTATTAAGCACCCAACTTGATCCACCGGAGGAGTATGCCTGCAAAACAGATTAGTTCACAAGTTTAGGCCCCCCAAGCTCCTTGGGACCTTTCATGTTAGTCACAAGAATTTTGGGAACCCAAATTGAAGTGTGCAAATAAACATTTCTGTCCTTGCCAACATATTTGGCATAAACCTCCCCCTTGCTGTTGTTCTTTAGTACAAAGCAAGAACTCAAGCTTTGTCTTGTGGATTGAGCCTTGGGAAGGTATGCAAATCTATTTGGATTGGCCCAAATTGTTTCTTTGCTTCTCGCACATTTTGTTTTTGACCGAGTGACCTTCTTGATAGGCTGCTTCTGGACAGGAGGTCGACGAGTTGCCTTCCCTTTCTTGGGGGCAGCGGCACTGCCGCTCTTCCTAGCGGCACTGTCGCTCGGCGGTGCTGTTCGGAGCTGGCGAGGTGTGGCTGTCTGTGTAGGCATATCTGTACTCATCTTCCCTTTGCTCCAGAACTGGACACACTCATAGCCATTTACCATTTTTCTGCCATTTGTCTTGTCTCCTCTAGTGTGGCCTAACCCATCCTTGATTCTAGGATTTCTTCCATCAATATATTGCGGCTTCTTTGATTGAGTCTCTTTGCCACTCTCTGTTTTCTTGACATGTTGTTTTTCTTTTCCAACCAATGTGTTGAGCCTAGCAGTCTCCTTCTTCATTGCTTCCATGTTTCCAAGGTTTGTGGCATAACTCTTCAAATCTAGATTAAAACATTTACCACATCCATTGCTTGTGGAGGGTGTAGAGTTGTCCTTTGTGGATGAGAGATGTGAGTTGCTCTCCCAAAGAAGACTATATTGGCTCTCAAGTTTTTTGTGCTTTTCTTGTAAGTCACAATACTTTTCATTGAGAGTTATAGTAGCTTTCTTTGTGAGAGCATGGTCCTCCTTTTCTTTTACAAGTTTCTTTTGTAAAGAGGCCACCTCACTTCTTTCAAACACAAGATCGTCTTTGTTGTCAACATAGAGCTTCTCAAGTCTAGTGAGTTCACTTTCTCTAGTTTCCAACTCGGCTTGTACACTCTCTAAATCCTCCAATATCTTAGTGATAAATATTTTGGTCTTTGGATCTAGGTTCTTGGTCAAGGCATCATACTCTTCATCACTAGACCCATCATCACTTGAGCTATCACTAAGTTCACTAGATTCATCACTAAGGGTTGGAGAGGCTTTAGTTTTGGAAAGTACCTTCTCACGCTTTGCCATAAGACAAATGTGAGGAGTCATCTTCATCATCATCGGACATATTTGAGAAGAGCCTTGGTGTGGAGGTTGACTCTTGTCTAGCAAATGTTGCCATCTTCACATCCTCCTCACTTGACTCTTTAGTTGAGTCCCACTAATGCCCAATGTGTGCTTCTCCCATGTTCTTTCCCTTTCTCTTGTAATCTTGCCTCTTGTCATTGTTGGGGTTGTCCTTCTTGTACTTGTTGTTCTTGTTCTCATGTGGACAATCCGCAACAAAGTGTGCTCAGTCTTCCACAATTGTAGCATGTTCTCTTCTTCTTGTTTGGAAACTTCCTTTGCACCATCTTGTATCCATTTCTCTTCATGGATTTATGATATTTCTTGATGAATAATGCCATATCATCAATGTTGACACCTCCCTCATCATCATCATCACTTGAAGAAGAGGTAGAATTAATGTGCTCTTGCATTTTCTTCATTTCTTTGGCTTGACTTGAGGTTGATTGCTTGCTGCCCTTGTTCTTGTTGGAGGTACTTCGCTTGCTAGATTTGCTTGCTTTGAGAGCAACATCTTTGATTTTGATTCCATCCAACTTGGCTTGCAACTCACCAAGTTTCTTCCTCTCATTTGCCTCTTCCCTTTGCATGTCAAAGGTGAGCAACCTTCCAAGCACATCATTAGGAGTGAAGTGCTCAAACTTCTTCTTGTCTCTTATTAAGGTGACTACGGTCTCATTTCTAGGTGCATAAGCTTCTAGCATAACCTTCACCACCTTGTGATCATCAAGCTCTTCATCTCCATATCCTCTAATCTTTCCAACTAGAACCATCAACCGGTCAAACATCTCTTGAGCACCTTCACCATCAACTATCACAAAACCGGTTGAGCTTTGCTTTCAACAAGTCAATCTTTGCCTTTCTCACTTTGTCAACCCCTTCATGTGTAAGGATCAAGGTGTCCCAAATCTTCTTTGCCACATTCACATTCATCACCCTATTGTACTCATTTCCATCTAGAGCACTTAGGAGGATGCTTATAGCTTGGCCATTGAGGTGGGCTGCTATCATCTCTTCATTTGTAGGAGACTTGGGGTTCACCGGAGGCTCATATCCACTACACACAATATCCCAAAGACCGGGGTGAATGCCATTAAGATAAGCACTCATTAAATGTTTCCACTTGGCATAGTTTGTCCCATCAAAATGAGGCAACTTCCCCGCGGGAACATTTATGAATGATTTCCTTTCACGGTTAGAGAAAAGAGAATTGTAGTTAAAGGATATAGCGGCAAATTTGTTGTTGTTGCTGCTGCCCTCATCCTTCTTCTTCTCATTTTTCTTGCTCTTTGGCACATATGACACATCATCATCACTATCTTCAGAACTACTTGATAGCTCACTTGATTGAGCTTCAAGTTCCACTACTTTCTTGCTTCTTTCTTCTCTTCTCTTGAGTCTTTCTTCTCTTATTCTTTTTCTTTCATCTTTTCTTTTTGAGCTTCTCAATGAGCTGCATGCTTGCATCTTCTTCTTGCTTCTTGGCTTTCTCACGCTCGGCCTTTCTTGCTTCCTTGGCGGCTTTCTTCTCTTTTCTTTGTTTCCTTGCTTTCCTTCTCTCCGGATCAGTGGTTGCCGAGAGAGAGGATGAAGAAGAGAGCTCGCTGCTGGATGTTGTAGGCTTGGCGTGAATGCCTTCGGCTCCGCCTTGGTTCGAACCTCCTCCGGTATCCATACTTCACGCGGTGAATCGCTTAATGAAGTAAACTCGCTCCGATACCACTTGTAGGATCGCTGGACGCCTAGAGGGGGGGGTGAATAGGCCCGTTTCAAAATCAACTCAAAAACTGATCGGATCAACGAGCGGCACCGCCGCTCGGGCCCTAGCGGCACCGCCGCTCCAAGCGGCACTACCGCTTCCAAAAGCGGCTTCGCCGCACTGCGAAAAGGTTATGCCCACAGTTCAAAATCTACCGAATGAAATTTAGATCGGTTAAGTTCCTTAGCTTCCGGAAGGGTAGAGATCATGCATCGAGTGCTAGAACTAGTAGATCACACCCCACAAGATAGATCGGCCTCCAACCCTAGAAACTTCTCAACAACATAAATATATGCGATTCACAAGTAAAGCAAGCACACGGTGACACATGGATTTATCCCATGGTTCAGCTCACCACCAAGGCTTGCCTAAGTCCACGTTGTTGAGGTTCCACAAAGGAATGAGCTCACCACAAAGGTTTGCCTCTTTGCCTCGTTCACAAGTCTAGAAACCAAATCCTAGAGATGTGGGGTGATGTATTAGATGCAAGAGGGTGTTACAAACCTCCCTAGGCTGCCACACAAGTTGGCAAGCTCAAGGGCGATGCACTAGCGGCTAGGAGCAAGCTCCAAGAGTAAAGAACCAAAACCGCCGGCCAAAGTGCAAACCAAGTGCTTCTAAGACGATGAAGATCGGTGGAGCACCTCTCCAATCGAAGAATGCTGCCTTTCCTCTCAAGAATCGATGGTGGAATCAATGGATTAGCTTGAGGGGAGGTGGAGCATCAATGGAGGGAGAGAGAGCAAGCACTTGTTCGGGCCGCGAAATGAGCTCGGGGTCAAAGAGATAACCGTTGGGGGCAAAAGGGAAAGGTATTTATACCCCCACCACAACGGTTAGAAACCGAGCGGCACCGCCGCTTGGTCCGAGCGGCACTACCGCAAGCCGGCGGCACTACCGCTCCACCACCGAGCGGCAGACTGGCCGCCGGACTAAGTCGACCAAGAATCGAAAGAGTTGAAGCTAGCGATTTAGTTTGGAGCCGGGAGGTTATGTGGTGATGAAATGAGCACTTGGTTGCACGCTTTGGCACGATGATTCTAATCCCTCTTAATAGTATGCGGCGTGTCCTATACTCATGTTCAAAATGTAAATGAATATAAACCTCCTTCGCTTGAAGTACCAAATTATAAATCGAATTGGGGTACTCCTCTTTTAGGTTTGCAATGTCCTCTTTGCTTATTACGCTTGTCAACTCGATAAATCTCATTAGTCCTCTATTTAGATTGTCATCAACGCCAAAACCCATATTAGAGGTTGATTGCACTTACACGGTGGTACTCCGGAGCTTCCCAGCCGAGTGGTTTGGTGGCATTGTCCAGGCTAGGTGGTCTCCGACGTCGGCCTAGGCACTTGCTATGCCTATGATGGCGACCGTTTGGTCTTGAGCACACGCCTCTGCGAGAGTTGTAAATCTATACGTATAGTCCGGCCTTCGGGCTGGGACCTGTCACGGACCTAGACTCGCTAAAGGTAACCCGGCCTATTGCCGGAACCTCCTACGGCTTGCGCGTAGGTCTTTTTTGACCGGAGTTTTTCTGGGTCTTTCTCTTCCGAGTAGAGAGGGTGTTTTCTTTCTTACCTCGAGTGTGGTTTGGTGGGGTGTGATCACACGAATCGAGATTTGGAGGGCCGAGAGCTGGTTAGGCGGGGGTAGAAGAAGATGCGGGGTTGTTTGTCTGATCCGAGTGAGAGCTAGAGGCTAGTTGAGACTTGTGTTGAGATGAGATGGTTTTTGGGGAAGTGTTGGGTTGAGAATAATATGTGTTAAAATATTATAAACTTGATTCATTCATGCTTAGGAAACTACAGCCCATATTTAGGCCTTTTGTTATACCATACATGCATCCAGTTCCATAAAGCTTGCGCATAGGGTGGGGAACTCCGGCGACAAATCGTCTTGATAAACTTGCCGATTAGGTGATGAGTCGGACTTGGTGAAGGCGAGTGGGAAGATTGAGTGGGAGTTTCGTTGCTACGCTCAAGGCCGAGACGATGTCGCTTCCGCCCCTGGAGATCTTTGTTCTTATTGCCGTGCTAGTTTGATTCCGCCAAGTGGCGATGTAATAAAGTACTAGAACCTCTATTTTACGCTTTTGAGCGAAGTCTTGTAATTGATATTATTTGTAATTCGGATAAGGTGATGGAATGATCCTCGGAGACTATCACGATATTCGTATTTACGTGAATTTCCCTTCGTCGAAATTTGGGGATGTTACACTTCTACTTTAGGGGTTGTTCCCTCGGCGCCTCTAATGAGGTCACATTAAGGCGGCTCGTGTACCCGGCGGCCCCTAATGTGAATTCCAGATTTCGTGATACGTGATTTCGCATCACGTCACCTCCACGATGGTGTAGGCCTGCACGCACTCGCGGCCTTCTTTAAGGGGGCCCTCTAATGCTTCCACTTTAAGGGCGGTTCCTCGGTAGCCCTAATGTGAATTCAGTTTCGCCCATTTTCTTTCACGCTTTGCAAATGTTGTGGCCGCCGGGTTTCGAACCCGTGGCCGGCTGCCGCGCGCGAGAGCTCCCACCACTATGCTACACATGTATTTGTGTCCATATTTCATTCCGCATCCCCATATATTATATAAATCGAGTAAAAGTTGACTATTTGAGACACTAAACGGATCTAAATCAAAAAAGTGGTCAACTACAAAGTTTCATAACTTTTCAAGATCTACAATTTTCATTTAGGATGTTTTTCTCTATCCAAGGTTGTTTACGTAGCTTTTACGGCTAAAAGTGGTCAACTACAAAGTTTTATAACTTTTCGAGATCTACAATTGTTATTTAGGAAGTTTTTCCATCCGAGGTCGTTTGAAAAATTCAAATTTTAAAATTTACACATTCAAACCCACTTTTTAGGGCATCAAATAAATGCAAATGAAAAAGTGGTCAACAACAAAGATTCATGACTTTTCAAGATCTACAATTGTTATTTAGGAAGTTTTTTCATCGAAGGTCGTTTACAAAATTTTAATTTTAGTGTATCATTTAAAATTCGCAACCCCGGCGCCTCAATATAGAGCCGCCTCTATTGTGGACCACGTAGAGGGGCGGTTTGGTGATTAAACCGCCCCTAATGTGCCATCGGTAGGGGCGGTTGTCTCCCCGTAAGGATTTTCGCATACTATAGGGCGGCTCATAGGATTTTTCGCGATACTATAGGGGCGGCTCAAAGTATGAGCATGCATGTATAGTCTAGTCAATTGTTATTGATCGAGCCCCTCTACTCTAATGAGTACCACTAGTAACCACGTAAAACTACTTTTGCTTTAAGATTTACAAAGATTTCTAGAAAAAAGTGCACGGAGCACATGTCGATTCATAATGTCTCGTGCTTTTGCGGTGTGTTTAGATCACCAAAATTTGGTGCAAAAATCTTGTAGCATGTTACATCGAGCCTTCGTAGCACGTTTCATTTGTTAGTGGTAAATATTATCCTACCATGGCTTAACTAGGCTCAAAAGAATCGTCTCGCAATGTACATCTAAAATTTGTATAATTAGTTTATTTTTTTTACATACATTTAGTACTCCATACATGTGCCGGCATTTTGATGTGATGAGGAATCTTCTTTTTGCATAGTGGAATTTCGGGAGAAATTTGAGGCTCCAAATGGGGCTTGGTCATCTTCATCGCTCAAGGAGGCTCACGCGTTTTGTATGGATAACATAACATTGTGCAATCATAATAGGGAGATGAAACCATAAAAGGCTATATGTATTGCTACTTACTCTCTCCATTCTAAATTATAAGTCACTTTGAATTTTTTGGTTTATCCATTTAGTGATGTATCTAGACATACTATTGTATCTAGATACATAACTAAATGGATGAACCTAGAGAATCAAAGCGACTTATAATTTGGGATGGAGGGAGTATGTTTTTTTTCGAGGATGGAGAGAGTAAGTCGATTGTCTTTGGTTTAAACAAATTAGTTACAATGTTTATAACACCCAATAAATATTCGTAATAAATCTTATCTTATTATTCGTATTGGATAACATAAAAAATATTTTTATCGCTTATAAACTCGATTGAACAATTTGAACTCTAGAGGAAAACAAAAAGTCAAAGTTTTTTTTTCTTTTTACAACCAAGAAGACGGATAGTAACTAAATCATGGACGGCCAGCGAAGTTAAGCTAACTCACGGTCGATCGATCCAGACCGCCTGTAGAGCTCTCTTTTTGCATGCGCTTCACACACATCTCTCTTTCCTCTCAACTTCCTTTTTTTTTATGTTTCTTTTTGCATGTCTCGATGTCGGCGCTTAGGTAGGTGGAAAAAAAGCAAAACATTTTTTAAAAATTGCTATAATTCCTAAATGGTGTATCCGTTTTTAATTTCGTCGCACCGGTGCGTTCTATGCGATGAGACTAACAAAACTAGATCCCACTTTCGAATATGTTTTGAAGATTTTATTTTTTTCCTAATATCAAATTATATATATTAACTTATGAAATATAATCTAAGTTGCACATAAAAGTTATATGTATAACTTATAACTTTTACATGTAGCACCTAACTTATCTTGGTTTCAAAAGTTACGTCTAACTTATAACTTATAACTTTTACATGTAGCATATAACTTATACTTGTTACAAAAGTTACGTATAACTTATAACTTTTATATATAGCACCTAACTTATAATTGGTTACAAAAGTTACGTATAACTTATAACTTATAACTTTTACATGTAGCACCTAACTTATCTTCGGTTATAAAAGTTACGTCTAACTTATAATTTATAACTTTTACAATATAACTTATAATTTATAACTTTTTATATGTAGCACCTAACTTATCTTGGTTATAAAAGTTATGTATAACTTATAATTTATAACTTTTACATGTAGCACCTAACTTATCTCGGTTACAAAAAGTTACGTATAACTTATAATTTATAACTTTTACAAAGTATAACTTATAATTTATAACTTTTACATGTAACACCTAACTTATCTTGGTTATAAAAGTTACGTATAACTTATAATTTATAATTTTTACATGTAGCACTTAACTTATCTTGGCGTATAACTTATAATTTATAACTTTTACACGTAGCACCTAACTTATATTGGTTATAAAAGTTACGTCTAACTTATAACTTTTACATGTAGCATCTAACTTATACTAGTTACAAAAGTTACGTATAACTTATAATTTAT
The DNA here is from genome assembly GCA_015847255.1 of Hyparrhenia diplandra. Taxonomy (NCBI): domain Eukaryota; kingdom Viridiplantae; phylum Streptophyta; class Magnoliopsida; order Poales; family Poaceae; genus Hyparrhenia; species Hyparrhenia diplandra. Next base: position 45,123 of record JADLZK010008762.1, read on the forward strand.
AATTTTTACATGTAGCACCTAACTTGTACTAGTTACAAAAGTTACGTATAACTTATAATTTATAACTTTTACAAAGTATAACTTATAATTTATAACTTTTACATGTAGCATCTAACTTATACTAGTTATAAAAAAGTTACGTATAACTTATAATTTATAACTTTTACATGTAGCACCTAACTTATGGCGTATAACTTATAATTTATAACCTTTATATCTAGCACCTAACTTATACTTTGGTTATAAAAGTTATATCTAACTTATAACTTATAACTTTTACATGTAGCATCTAACTTATATCGGTTACAAAAGTTACGTATAACTTATAATTTATAACTTTTACAAGATAACTTATAATTTATAACTTTTTACATGTAGCATCTAACTTATAATGGTTATAAAAGTTACGTATAACTTATAATTTATAACTTTTACATGTAGCACCTAACTTATCTTGGCGTATAACTTATAATTTATAACTTTTACATCTAGCACCTAACTTATATGGTTATAAAAGTTACATCTAACTTATAACTTATAACTTTTTTACATGTAGCATCTAACTTATATTGGTTACAAAAGTTACGTATAACTTATAATTTATAACTTTTACATATAACACCTAACTTATACTAGTTACAAAAGTTACGTATAACTTATAATTTATAACTTTTACATATAACACCTAACATAAAAGTTGCTTTTATTTGATCTCCCCACCCATTACTATCCCTATACCATCTTGTCCCCTGAATGATTTATGTCTCCGAGAAAGGGGAAAAAAATCGCAAAAAATTACCATAACTTAAGGCGTAAGAAAGAGAATGAAAAGAAAAGTTGTATTTTATAAGTTATAAGTTAAAAGTTATATTTCATAAGTTAATACATAATTTACTAGTAGAAAAAAAAAAAAAAAATAAAATCTTGAAACATATTCAAGTGGGATCTAGTTTTATTCGTTTTGTCGAGAAGAACGCAATGGTGCAGACGAATTAAAAACGGATGCACCATCTAGGAATTATACCAATTTTAAAAAAGTTTTACTTTTTTTCGCCTACATCATCGGCCCGACATCAAGATACGCACTAAAACAGATGAAAAGAGCACATGCAGACTCAAAAAAAGAGAAAAGAAATAGAAGAGCAGAGGAAAGAGAATGTGGGGGAGAGAGAGTGCATGCAAGAAGTGCATGCAAAAAAGAGAATGAATGCGGGAGGGAGAGTGACCGCGAGCTAAAGGTAACTCGCGGTCGTCCGCGAAAAGGGAATTGGGCGAGAAGACCTCCTAGGTTAGCTTACGAGTACCAAATCTGTATTACAAAAAAAAAAATTAGCATAAATCTGTATTTCAGTTGGTGGAATGGAGTCGGCGATGCAATTTGTGTTCATGATTTTCGGTGTTTTGGAAGCAGGTGGCCTGCGTTTCCAAATCAACACTCCTATGGATAGGATAGCAATCATTCGGATTCATTCCTGCCACTTTTACTTTTGCAGCACACCAGTGAAACCAAACCTTTTGCTTTCGTTGTTCCCAATGCCATGTCGACTCGTTGTCTTCACCATCACCACTGGCCACTGTCCCCTGCTTTCCCATTTGCCGTCGCCGACCAGATGAAACCTCAGAACATTTCGAGTTCAGGCCAGGCAAGGCCAAGGCATCTGTCACTCTGATCTCACCAGCAGATGCTAGCAGCGGCAGGTCAGTACTCGCCCCTTCTCTTCTTCCTTTTTTCCTTCGTTCCTTCCCATGATTAACCGATAATTCTTCGCAGATTGGCTTCATTTATTAATGTTAATAACTTGTTATACTACTGCTGTAGTATAGTACTATTTTAGTGGCTAATGTGCCAAGATAAAGCCTAACCTGACGAATGGATGATTTGCTTTGGTTGCTGTCTCCCGTGTCGTAGTTCCTTCGATATGATGCCTGTAGTTCCTTTCCATTCATACGTCTAGTTCCTTCAGATCGTTTCGCTTCTCCAGTTACTTGTGGAGTTTTTCATCTCAGCACCCTTCAGATCTATCTTGCTCATTCAATCAATCATTCACCCTGCTTGCAATGTGTGTGTGTTTTCGCCAACACTTGCAATGCTTTCTCTAGATGTAAAGTGAATTCAGATCTACTGTATCTTGCTCATTCAGTCATTCACTCTGCTTGAAATGTGTCTGAATTAATCGATTACTAATCACCACTAGGAACTGCGTGTATTCTCCTGCTGATTGCACAAGATCGTGCACAGCAAGGTTTACATGTCTCTGTAAATAAATCGTGCAGAACAAAAGAACTGTTTGTGCTTGTACTCTGTTGTTCCTGAATGCACAAGTACAGTTTTGATTTCCTTACCCTCAATGTATTCATCAGTTTCTTCAGCCAAGAACTTTGATTTCCCATCACATTCGTTCAGAGAAAGAAGAACAAGATCTGAATCTGATCATACAATTTTCTGGATGCTGCAGCCTGCAACTACAAGCAATCGCCATCGCCATTGCTGTCCATCGCCAAGACAAGCCATGGAGTCGTCACCAGGTCCAGCAACAAGAACAAGAACAAGAACAACTCCAACTTGCACCGTCCCGGGACTCCTCGTCGGCCTCACGAAGCTCTTGAACCTGACCAAGGTCTGCACAGCCCCACCGCCGGCGTCCGAGAACGACGCCGGCAACCGCGGCGAGGCAGCATCAACCACAAAGCCCGACCCCGGCCCGGACCCTCGGCTCGTCCTCGTGCGGCTGTTCGACGCCGTGTCGGCGCTCAAGTCCAGCTACGTCAAGCTGCAGCGCGCGCACTTCCCTACGACCCCGATGAGGTTGCCGTCGCCGACGAGGCCGTGGCGTCCGAGCTCGACTCCGTCGCCGCTTTGCACTGCCTCTGCGTTTCGCGACGCGGGATCGGCCCGCTCGTTGATGACCGGTGGGCTAAGGTGCAGCAACTGGAGGCCGAGGCGAGGCGGCGGGACGCTGACATCGCCGCGCTCGCGAGGGAGCTCCGGAGGATGCAGCGGGAGAATGCCAGGCTGAACAGGCAGGTCGTCGTCGGGAGGAGGAACGATGACCGTCGTCGCCGGGCCGGGGTGATCTCCGTGCCGAAGGAGCTTGCGACGCCGGCGGGGTTGGTGAGCCAGTTCGTGGCGGCGTCGAGGTCGGTCGCCGACTTCGCGGACCTGCTGCTTCGTGGTCGTGCCTGCAGCCTGACCGCGGCGTCGGCGTCCGAGCCTTGTGCTGTCAGCGGCGGCGCAGATGAAAATGCCGAGCAGGCGCGGTCGTGGAGGAGGTACTCGTTGGAGGCGCACATGTGGCGAGCGATGCTGCTCGTCGTCGGCGGCGCTGGTGGCGACGAGGCGTGCTTCGGCGGCGACGGTGGTGACAGCTTCCGCCGGATCATGAAGCCCAGCGACGCTCTGGACGCGCTGATGCAGTTCCCGCGGTCGGGTCTCTCATCGTTCTGCCGCGCGTCGTACCTCGCCGCCGTGCCGACAGAGGCGGAAGCCGCGGCGTGCGGGAACCATGACCACAGGTCCTTCGTATCCCACGGCGGCCACCCAAGGACGCGTTACTACCGGTCGTTCGCAGCCGCCGCAAGGTCCGTGTGGGCGCTTCGAGTTCTCATGACGGCGGTGGCGCGCCGCTCGGAGTCGGAGTCCGCGCAGGGTGCTGGTGGTGGTGTCAGGTTGTTCTACGCGGGGAGAGGGAGCGTGTACGCGTCGGAGTTCATGGAGAGCGTGCCTGCGCTCGGCGCGGAAGAAGAAGCTCGCCGCGTGGAGGTGGAGGTGGAGGAGGAGGAGGAGAAGCTCGCCGTCGAGTTTACCGTGACGCCTGGTGTCAAGGTCGGCGACACGGTGGTGCCGTGCAGGGTGCTTGTTTGTCGTCGCCGGGAACGGGAGGGGAGGGTTGCACCGTGCAGCAGATCAGATGACGGCTCTCGTCGGTCGGCAGCAAGATGAGCTTTTTTTAAAGTGCATTTTGCTTTTCTTTACGGTGGCTCTGTATGTTTGATATATCGGCAGCCTCGATATGAAAGAGTTACTCCTATATGTTAATTAATAGGGACCCCTAATTAATATTAGTAGTATCCCAAATGTACAAGAGCATTGTGTAACCACTAAAAAATAAGATGGTTAATCTTGAACATAATCTTAACTTTGGGCTTATTTTTAGTTCATTTTCCTTTTATTTTTCGTTCAGGTTGATAAGATCGTTAATCTGGACATAATCTTAAGTTTGGTGATGAATGGAGTACTAAAAAAATAAAAAGAAATATTTAAAACAAAACGCGCCTGGGGCATGGGCATGGCCGGCAGTAGAAATGGGCGTTAATTGGGGAGTGCCTGTTGTTTGGCCCAGCATCACTGTCCATCCTGAACTGAATTCAGCCTTTTACAAGAAGGCCCAACACACCCACAAAGTTTTTTTTTCCTTATCTTCCTTAATTTTTTATTTGAAAAAAAAAAAAACTTATACTGTTTCATATCGCTACGGAGATTTCAATTCGTCTTTTTTTTTCGTTCCTTTCAACAAACTCCTCTGTCGTCTTCTAGTCACCACACGCCCCCAGCCGGATACTCTGTGATTTTGTCGTGTCTTGTGAGAGCCACAGAGAGTCTATTTTAAGTCGTATACAAATCCCACAAGTAAAAAAAAAAAATAAAGAGAAGAATCCTTATGACGATGAATAAAACATTTGAAAAAAAGAAACCAGCAAGCCAACTACCAATCTATAGTTTTCATGCACCACGCTTGCCGTCGTTATTACGCCGAAACGGCCGGTACGTGTCAGCTCGATGGAGTTCGGCATGGCTGGTCAGAGCAGAGCAGGGCAGGGCAAAACGCGTCGTCATCGTTCGTTAGTTGGCAGGTGCCTGGTCATTGTTGCGTTGACTTCAGCTCAGCTCAGCTGAGCACACACGGATACGCTAGTGACGGTGCGGTGACGACGCGGCAGCCAAGCGAGCAACGACTCCATTGCTCGCTCGTCGTGCACGTACACGTCTTCCTTCCTTGTCGTTCTCGATCGTGCACTTTTCTTTTGATGAGAATCTTTCGTGCAATTTTTTTGATAGAAATCTCTCGTGCATTTTTTTCTTGATGAACATCTCTCGTGCAAATTGTCCAACTAGCCTTTTTTTTTTTTTGGAACAATTGTACAACTAGCTAGGGAGAAGAACGTCCACGATGGATCTCTTCCCACCATCTATTTTTTTCTTTGAAAACATCCTCCCAGTTCCCACCAGCTTTGCGCCAGCTTGTTGCATTAATATTGCGTTTGCCTCCCACGTCTTTGATCTGATGCCTGCTCGTTTCTTCCTTCCTTCCTTGTAGTAGTAAATTCGATCCCTTCCTTCCCTCACAAATTCACAATACAAGCCCACCATAAACACAAAAAGCAGAGGAAAATGCACAAAAAGCAGAGGACCGACCGACCAATGGAAACGCCAGCAAACAAAAAGCCACACGGCGTTGAGGGAGTCACACTGACACGCGGTTTCCCTCCATTTCAGCTCCTTGGTCTCCAAGCCACCGCCAGCCAGTTCGCCGGTCTGTTTCCTTCCACCACCACCACCGCCAGTCCGTCCGGTTCCGGTCTCGGTCACCGCCTATATAAATCTCCTCTGCTACCTTACCCTTCTCCCTCACACATTCCACTCGCTTTCCACCCAACGACGACCACCACCACCACCCACGTCTCCATCTCGATCTCCTCTTTCTCCATCATCCAAATCCACGAGGACCACACCAGCTACCACCTCCTCCTCCTGACGACGACTCTGCTCCACCGCCGCCGCCGGCTCGCGCATTCGCAATCATGGCTTGCACAAGAACCCAGCAGCAGCAGCAGCGACTCCGGCTGATCCGGCCGCCCTGCAGCGGCAACTTCGTCCTCGCCGCGCCCACGCTGCTCCTCGTCGTCCTCTTCCTTGCCGTGTTCGCGCAGCCTTCCAGCTGCAGGCCTCTGCCTGTCAGCGACCACCACCACCCCAACAGCAACAACGTCGTCGTCAAGGCCGCCGCCGCCGCTACAGACGTCATACTGCTGCCTCTACCCGCCGACACACAGACGATGGTCGTCGCGGCACCGTCGTCCGACGACGAGGACCGTCGTCGGCATCAGCTCGCCGGCGGCCGCTACCAGTGGCTGCTCAACAAGAAGCCACGAGGGAAGCCACCGCCCTCCGCCCCAAGCAAACGCACAAACTGATTTCGTTCGTCAGTTCATATATTGAGGCGTGTTTTCCAGCGAGGAAAATGTTTTTTCTCCTTTCTTTCTTTTCGTTATTATTATTCATAATTAGGCTCTGTATACGTGACTGTCCTGCGTGGCTGACATGAGGACGCGGCAGATGACACGCCGCTCATAGTCTAGTGTAGTAGTTTTCCGATTCTATTGATTCTTTTCTTTCTGTTTTGGCTTGCCATTCTACAGGATATGTAAATATATATACATATATACATAATATGAACAATACGTTACTCTGTTTTTTTTTTGCTCTGTTTTCCTGTGGGAAGTGTAAATATATGTATACACTTCCTTCAATCGAATCGTTTTTTTTTTTTTTTGAGGAAAGCCATTTGGCGCAATTTATTGATTTTGAAAAATAGTTACATCGTTCATCAAAGCTCCTAGGATAAACCTAGGGGTTCATCGACCCAATTACATGATAACTTATCCTCGCATAGCTGCTTTAGCTAATTAGTGAGCCACACAATTCGCTTCACGATTACAATGCTCAATACTAATTGATATAAAATCTTGCCACAGCATAGAGCAATCATCATAGAGCAATTCAATCGAATCATACTTGTAGTATAACTTGGAGATCTGCATCTTTTTCTTTTCTTTTGAAGGAGAGATCGGCGCAAGCATCCATTTTTTTTTCCTTCTTCTTCTTCTAAGTAGAGTTTGCTAATATAAGACTGGCATGCCAATTCTTCCCTCAGGGATGGTATTAGAAGTCGTTTTTGGACAAGGTTTGGGTCAAACATCGGGAATATAAATCATCAATAGCTTTTTAAGTTGTTGAGTTTGTAATTGTAAAAATTATATGACTAGATTTGTCTTAAAAAATACTTTGATAAAAATATACATATATCACATCTCCATAAATATGTTTATAATAACAAGAGATCAAAGTTGTGTTTTTAGAGACCGTGTATTTGTCATAAACGACTTCTAATACCATCCAGGAGAGAAGTACATTCATTCAAGTATTTAAAAAAACAGGTTTTATAATACAAAACCATTTTTAAGACCATACTAAGTACATTTTTATACTATTTGTGACCTTGCATGTTCATGTTGTTCTTGGATCAAAGCGAGAGAGAGACCGGCGGGCGGCAAGTTAGTGGGATCCCCAAGTTAGTAGGGGAGGGCATTCCGTCAACCATTTTGACTTGACTTTTCACTGCATGCATGGATGACCTGCGAAGAAAGCCGTGTGCCGCAGGAAATTAGGGGTCTGGTTCAGGCTGGCGGCGACAGGACAGCGTGTCGTCCGTCAATGCGCCGCGGTTTACGCGCTTTGCCTTTTGCGTTCCACGGGTATGTGTCCAGTTGTCCACCATTTATACCCTTGAAGAGTGACTGACGTACGTGTGCTATGTGCATGCTGCACACGCATCGTTCATTCATTTCATCATTTGCCTCTGCTTTTCTTAACAAAGGTTCCTTTTTTTCCATTCGGTTAGAGAGTGAAACAATGCATCATCACCCTTTGTCCTAGCTTGTCTGGATGTATACAATTTTTATTATGCATCTAGTCTAGATATATAACGTGTCTAGATACATAAATAATACTCCTTCCGTTTTAGAAAAAGAAGCAATTCTAGAACAGTACCATGTTTAAGTCCGTCAAGTTTGCCCATAAATAATTACAATACCAAATAAATATCATTAGATTATTTACTTAAATATATTTTTTTTTCTAATAAATTAATTTGGCGCTATAAATATGAATAGTATTTGCTAGAAGCTTGGTCAAACATGTGATACTTTATCAAAGACGCAACCCATAGTTGCTTGTTTATTAGAAACAGGGAGTATATGTCTAGAAATACTAAAATGACATATAAATTGAAATGAAATGGACGAGATATTAACATAGGAGTTGGAAAGCTGTGATCATGGTTGAGAAGCAAGCTCGCTCACTCACGCACTCACAAACATTTTGGAGCCTACAATTCCCCATAGAGAGTTAGCGCTAAAAAAGTATTCACTCTGCTCCAAAAATGAAAGTCGCTCTGTCCTTTCACTAGCTTCTATACTATAAAAAACTTTCTAGAAATCATGTTGCAGGTTTACAGCATGATTTAGCGGGATTTAGCCCGCGCTATAGCGGGAGCCAGCGTTTTCAGGAAGTCCGGCGCTATATACTTTTTTTTTTTGAGGGAATCATAGAGCTTTTCATTCATTAACCGAAGGAATACAATCTGCGGTCGCTAGTTCGACTAGCCAGTCCGGAATTACATCAATCCAAAACAAAGAACGGGATGTAGCGAGAAATCAAGGAAGCGCGGTATGCGCCAATCAATTTGCATCTCTACGCACCCACCTCACACTAAAATTTGAAAAACACTTCCCAAGCTCTATGATATCCAAACATAAGTTACCAATAGAAGAGAGAACCGACTCCTTATCTTGTAGCGTGCGCACGAGGGCCTTGACAATCGACTTCGAGGATAACCTTGTCAACGCCAAGCTCCACTTTGCAAGCTCGGTCCTTCTCTCGCGGCCAATGCTTCAAAGCCGAGAGTGCGAATCCACGTCATCATGCCACCTTGCCGCTCCACCCAACACCTCGCCGTTGTGGTTCCCGATGATCACTCGAAGCGGCGGTACAAGAGTTCCCATCATAGCCCGCATCGGTGTTAACCTTCGTCCATCCCACCTCCGGCTTTTCCCACCACGATCGGGTCACAACCATTGTCCTCCCCTGATGAGGGCGCAGCGCCGTCAATTCTTCCATCAACGTGGAGATGTACCTTGCCGCCGCCCCGGCTCCTGTGGTTTTCGGCCATGCCGTCGCCCATTGCGACCCGATCCGTAGCTCCCATGCTCCGCACACCACCCAGGGTGCCACCGTCGCCTTGCATACCTCGGTTTCGGCACATCCAAGGCCCAAGAACAAGGGTGCGACCTCGGAATTTTGATGCTGTGCCATCCTTGACCTCCTCCCGAAGCGCCTCGCCATAGGGCACATGAAGAAGATGTGATGTAGGGTTTCGCCGGATCACCACACACTTCATAATGCCCCTCCCGCTCCACATGTCTTCGCCCATTTCGGCCGAGATGGCGGGGAGCCAAGCACCGCCGCCACCGAGAAGACTCTAACTTTCGATTGGGGCGTCCATCTTCCATAGGGCCGCCCACGGTCGCACCCCCGATGGCGAGGCCTCTCCCGAGCATGCCATGGCCAACTCTTTTTGCTCTTGCTTCGAAGTTGATAGGCCGCGCGGGCGAATAAGTGCCATGCTTCTCAAAAGCCCAGGCAAGTACATCTTCTTCTGCCCGGACACTAGTTTTAATCTTGAGAATCTCATTAGCTTCCACTGCCATGAGCGTATTCTTCACTAGTGCCTCATCCCGCATTCTAGTCCCCCGGTGCGAACAAATCCGACACCCTCTCCACCGAGGTGAGGGACGGTCTTGTCATCGGTCCAGAGAACGGGTACCGGGAATCCGCTTTTCCAAACATCAATGTCCCCCGCCCAACACGCTTTGATGAGTCCACGTGATAGTATATCCCGGCCATGGAGGATAGCCTTCCAAGTTGCGAACACCGCTTCTTCTTGGATGCCGAGAGGAAATCGAATTGTGGTAATACTTCCCTTTCAACACCCTGGCACACAGCGAGTCCGGCCGTTTAATCAACCTCCACCCTTGTTTCCCCAACATTGCCTTGTTGAAAAGAGTAAAATCTCTAAACCCCAAGCCACCCTCTTCCTTTGTCCTCGTTAGTTTTTCCCATCAAGTCCAATGAATCTTATGGTTGTCTAAATCACTGCCCCACCAGTAATTAGTCACAGCTTGAGTCATCTTTTGGCACACTACCGGCGAGAATTTGAAGCAAGACATAGGATAGGTCGGGATTGATTGCTGGTCGCTTTAACCAAAACCTCCCGGGCGCACAACTCATATTCTTCTCGGCCCGACCTCCTCCCACCATACCTCTCATCCGTCCCTGGAACATAATCGAACGCCCGGACGATCCACGTTCAGGTGTGGTCGGCGATCCCAAATACTTCTCCCCAAAGCTTACGTGTGTATCTCAGTAAGCACTCATGCACTGCGATCTTACAATCATCATCGCAGCTCGGGCTAAAGAAAATAGCCGATTTATTTTTATTGACAAGCCGGCGTAACCCCGATTGTAGTCCTCCGGTATTTTTGCAACACGATCGGCACCCTTCTTCGACGCTTGGGTGAAAATTAGACGGTCATCGCAAAAAGTAAGTGAGAGACCCATGGTGCATGTCTACTCACCCGCACACCTCTTGATACATAAAGAGGGCCGACACTCTTCGGCATGGATGACAAGCCTTCCGCGACATAGCAAGAACAAATACGGTGAAATGGGATCGCCTTTGACGGATTCCTCTTGAGGGTTGGAAAGCGGTCGGAGAAGACCCCATTGACACGCGTGCGAGAAAGAGGCGTCGTCACACACTTCATAACCAAGGTGCACCATTGATCCGGGAAGCCCAGGCACGCATAATGGACTCTAAATAATTCCATTCCACCCGGTCGTAGCTTTTGCCATATCCAATTTCACAAAGACAAGCACCTGCTTCCCCTTCCTATTAGAAGATAGTGGATGCATTCATATGCAATTAGGATGTTTATGCGTAATCAGCCGCCTCGGTACAAAGGCGCTTTGCTCAATCGAAACCACCTCATCCAAGATCGTCCATAACCGATTAGCCATGACTTTGGAGCAGATCTTGTAGAGAACGTTACACAAAGATATTGGCCTATACTGAGATAGCTCCTGCGGGTTACTCACCTTTGGGATCAGAACGAGCAGGGTCTTGTTCACTTCCGGTGGGAGATCACCGCCATTCGAGAAAGCCCAAAGATGGTACAGCCGGCATCACACACTCCTTCACAAGCTGCCGGTGAGTTTGAAAAAACCCGGCATTGAAACCATCAACCCCGGGGCCTTGCAAGGCTTCATTTGAAAGAGAGCCTTCTCAACCTCCTTTTCCGTGTAGGGTCGTACCAAGAAATCCCCCATCTCTACTGATCACTTTCCGCGGCGCGTGATTGCACACCACCTCGGGATGTAAAGAGTCTTGTGCCGAGAAAAGTTTTCGATAAAAGTTCTGAGCAACTTTGCTCCAAGTCTTCCTCGCTCCGTAAAGACCCTCCCATCTTCATCCGTCGGGACCTTGATTCTATTAAATGACGCCCTCTAGCCCTTGCTTTGGCTTGAAAGAATTCCGTGTTTCGATCGCCGTCACGTAGCCAAGCAATTCTCGACCTTTGCTTCTCCATGACTTCCTCTCTAGCCTTGACACCTCGAGAGGCTGCGCCATGATGCCTCGCTCCTTCACCGAGGGCCCGCGGTATAGGGAAGCGCCGCTCCGTCTCCTCTGCTGCCCTCGGGTCTTTCACTTGCTTCTTAACCGAGCCAAAACTTCACGGTCCCGGGTTTTGAGATTGTTGCGGGTTCGATAGCGCCATGGCCACGGTCGACCGATCAAGAAAGACCCACACCCGGGTCCTGGGACCAATTGACAAACTCCATATAGTCGCCATGAGACTTCCACATGTTTTCATATCTAAAAGGTTTCTTTTGCCACGGAAGGCCCGTGGCGGCACCTTCCCGTGTTTCACTTCTATCACCAAGGCCGCATGGTCCGACTCGCCAAGGGTACATGGAAGACCTCCGTATCCTGACTCGTCATGAAATTATGATCGCCCAAGGCACGATCCAGCCTCACTTTAACATTTCTCTCGGCCTCCCGGCGGTTATCCCACGTATATGGCAGTCCGTGGAAGCCAAGATCCATGAAAGCACAATCATCGATCACCTCAAAACGCAAACACCGCGCCATTGCTCATGTTCCTTTCTACCAAATTGTTCATCCACCGAGAGAGCTTCATTGAAGTCGCCCATGCACGACCAAGGGGCAGCCGGTGAGCACGAAGAAACCTCAACAAATACCAACTCTCTTTTCTCCTCTCCCTCAGGGTTCACCATAGAAGCCTATAAGCCTTATTTGTGAAATTTTTAGGCGATCACAAGACAACGGGGACATCTATGTGAGACCTAGATTTACTCAACTCGCCACCAACACATCCTGTGCCGCCACATGAGCACTAGAACACCGCTAAACCCCTCCGACTTAACTACAATAGCATTCAAGAAGCCAAGGTCTCGACTCAAGGCCAAGGCCACGCTCCTCCCCCATTCGCGTCTCCATCAAAAACACCACGGCGGGCTTTCTTTCCTCCACCGGATGGCGGAGTTCTTGAAGCGCCTCGGGCTGCGGCCGGCCGGCGGATTCACACTCGGCCAGATTCATGGCGCCGGCGGGCGTCGCCTACGGCCGCCGCCCGATCCTTGCTTGGTGTTGGGCGTTTACGCCTCTTTTGTACTTCTTCGGTCTACCACTTCTACCGAGCGCGGACCGTCCCATGCATTTGATTCACGGGATGAGACCCGATCCTGCGGTACAATGGCACTGACTCATCTTCCACGGGAGCATTAAGATCCGGGGTACAAGCCCCTCCCGATGGCTTGACTTTTTCTTCCTCTTCCTTTGCTCTTTCTGGCTGGTCGGTTTCCATCCCTTGAGCATCGAGTTACGCCCGGCGGCGATCGACGCTGAGCATTCACTCCCCTCAAAGACCGGCTGTTTTTCTTGAGGGGTGGCCGAAACCTCTTGTTCCTCCACGTTGGCATTATGGTTCGCCCGGCCGGCGGGATGTATCCACCGGCGACCCGAGCCCTTCCACGTCGTTTACCGTGGTCGGGTGGACTTCCGAGGCCCGAGGTGGAGCCATCGCCATAAGACTTCATTTGCGGTGCCGCTAAAGAAGCGCATTCGGCGCTTCTTCTCCTCGGGCGCCGCGAGATTGACATCATACGGCGCGCCGGCATCATCTCGTGCGGCCCGGCGTCGGACACTCCATATCGAGTGCCCAAAGAGCCCCTGATGGAAGCGGATGTATGGCGGTCGCTCATCTTTGCCGCAGACCGGAACCACGGGATCCTCGTTCTTGTTCACGTAGCGGGATTCGCGATGTACCGGCTTTGCAATCTCAATGGCCACCCGGCGTGTAGAACGCCCGGCTTTGCCATCGGCATCCACATCCATCTTCACTACTCTCCCAATGAGATCCATGGCCCTGGACCCCGTGTTCGATTCATCCATCCAAGCGGCAAGTTTGGGATACGGACCCATAGTTCCATCCAATCAAACTTAATATCCGCCGGACCGAGCTTCGTCGTACTCTTGGAGCAAACACCAGTACCTTCCAACCATCCATGGCGATCCAAATAAAACCCGCTCCATATCACGGGCGCGACCCGAACTCCGCCACAAAGAGATTGTCTTCCTTGTCGCCGATGGCTCGGAATTTGAGACCGGTAGGTTACCCCGGGCGGTTTCATAGCCGCACGCCGCGGTGGTCACATTCACCCCGACCGGCGATAACACCTTCGACCAAGGCCCACTCCGTCGGCGCCATGGTTTCTTCTTCCTCGTCATCATCGAATTTCGGGATCGCGACCTCCTCCTCGGACAATTTCATCCTTTGGAGCAAGTCCGAAACATTAGGGTTTGGGGTAGAACCCTTCCCGAAGCCGCCACTCTCCACCGACGCCATGACGACGGCCCCGGATGGCACAACAGGCGATGACGGCTTTGCCACGATGCGAGATCGGCGCGTAATGCGATTCCCGACCTAGGGGACCCTAAGCGGCAAGAACTACAAAATCTTTGGGCGACGGCGCGGGGCGGCTAACCGGCGGTTTGCGGTGTCCGGCGCCACACTGCGAGAGGGTGGCGGCGGGCGTGGGACGCCGCCGTGGCCGGCGGCCGTCGGCGTTTGCGAGATCAAAGTCACTAGCGGCGGTGACCTAGATCAAGGTCGGGAACGGGATCGCCAAATTCGCCACAACGTAAAAACACGGAGCTCTCCTTCTCATGTGGGCTTAGCACCGGCGCTATATACGCTTTGACAAGTTTAGCGGGATTTACAGCATGATTTAGCGGGATCCCAGCATGATTTAGCGGGATTTAGCCCGCGCTATAGCGGGAGACAGCGTTTTCAGGAAGTCCGGCGCTATATACGCTTTGACAAGTTTAGCGCTACAAGGTTTTTGCCACTAAATTAGCGGCTAATAGCGCGTTATTGCCGCTAAACGAACGTCCATTTAGCGCCGCTAATGGGTATGACTCTCCGTGGGCTTTGATTTCCCTCCGGCCCAAATCACGCGCAGGCCCAAAGTGCGCCTCCCTATCCATTCTCTTGTTCGGTCGTTCCTCTTCCGAGCTTGCAAGTGCTGGCAGCGGCGGCGGCGGTTGTTGCTGCCGCCACTTAGCGAGCGGTCAGAGTGCAGGATCGGCGAGGCGAGTGGCGCCGGGAGTACGGCCGGCGGGATTTGCCACGGTCTCACAGCGCTGGGAGAGGGCAGCGGTTAGCGGCGCGCCACAGGAGTGCGGGCGGCGGCGAGCGACGGCTGAATGGCTGCTCCTGCGATGGCCATGCCAAAAGGCAACATTCCTCTCATCCTTCCCGTATTTCTAATTTCTTTGTTTCTTTACGAGTTGGCTGATGGATGGATGTGAATGGTAGTGCTGTGTATGGTGATTGAATAGCTCATTATGGTAGTGCTGCTGAAGATTGATTTACTCTGGGGAGAGAAGATAATGGAGAGATGCAAAAATTTAATATGAGCCTGTGTAGAGAAATCGTCTGTCTAGGATATAATGTCTAGATGGAGTTTCTTGGTGATATGGACGCTATAGAAACTATATTTCAGTTGCTGGTTACGACTGTCCTGAAGATACCAATAATTGATAAACTTATTATTTAATAATAGTAAGTAGGCTTGCCCACAAGTCCTAACTCACTAAGTTTACATTAGATATTACAGTAAGGATCCTCACAGGCAAGTCCTAAACTCACTAAGTTTACATTTACATTAGAATATTACAATGGGGCTCCTCACAGCTTGCTTCCCAAATACCCATGTGAAGCTTCCCTCCGCATGCTTAATTTTATTGGCATCCCAACTCAAACTCACAACAAATGTCTTCACCTCTTTTGCCTTGGTAAACTCTAGCTTATTTGGTGAAATAGATGCTGTTACTCCCTTCGGCATAGCAATGTCGACAGTGTAGGTTGAACTTGCCTCACCTACATTGGTGACCGTCCTATTCACCACAAGTTTGCCAAGTTTTGCATTTACTGCAATTGAAGGATAGTTCAGCTCAGCTTCGGTGATTTTCCTTCCTTGCCTACAGGCATCCTTCTGATGTGTGACGGCCTCAACTTGAGAATCTGTGTAGCCAAGCCCGCATAGGTACAAAATGTATTGCTCCTCGTTGGTGTCGTAGATCAGACCTGGATTGACAGCTCGAGTAGGGTTAACATGTCCAGCACCTATGCTGAAATGACCAGCTGGACTGAATTTTTCATCTAGGATTGGCTTCTTGGTATCATCTACTGTGTAGGCTGTTGTCATAATTGCTGATTTGATTGCTGCAGGTGACCAATCTGGATGAACACTCTTGATAATAGCTGCAATTCCACTGAGGTGAGGTGCAGACATTGATGTTCCAGAAATGGAATTGAACTTCATATTATTTGCACTTGTAGTTGGTGGTCCAACATTGAATGGCCAGGCTGCAATGACATTCATTCCGGGTCCAATGATGTCAGGCTTAAGAACACCAGGGCTTGCTGTGCTTGGACCACGAGAAGAAAAGTAAGCAACTACAGGAGCTGGACTAGTTCCCAATGATGTTCCCTCGTAGACAATTGATGCTGTTGGCTTATTGCTAGAGTTCTTAGCATACTCTCTGATGGCAGCAGCATCTATGGAATTCACATGAGATGCTGGTATGACATGTGGTTCAGCAAAAGTATTGTGCCCACTCACTTGTTCTCCAAAAACTATCATACCAGCTCCGCCGGCTTGCTGGACTTTTTTCCCAATTTGGATACTAGAGCTAATAGAACCATCAAGATCACAAGCAACAACCTTCCCTTTAACATTTCCAGAATCTAGCTTATACGCTAGTGGCAAAGAAACAAGGTTAGAGGGTTGGTAGGCTGACTCACCAACAAATGAGCGGCCATCACCGAGTTTGACAATAGCTTTCATCTGTCGGTCCATTGTACTTGCACCAACCGTCAGGACCCAAGGTTCCTCGTTGCTTAAGGTGCCAGATGATGGACCTGAATTTCCTGCAGAACAACTGACAAATACCCCTTTCCGCATGGCAGAAAATGTGCCAGCTGCCAGTAGATCTTTATGGAATGGTCGTGACGGACCACCAAGTGATATAGACAATATGTCAACACCATCAGAAATCGCTGCATCTAGTCCAGCCACTACATCTGATTCCAGACATCCCCTTCACTGCACACTCGATACATGGCAATGTGTGCACGTGGGGCCATGCCAGCTGCAGTACCATTTCCACTCCCAAGCACACTTGCACCTTCTACAAATTGTCCGGCAGCTGTGCTTGCAGTGTGTGTGCCATGGCCAACCTTATCTATTGGAGGCACATGACCTCTAGAAAATGATCTGCCGCCAATGAACTTTTTGTTGCATTTGGCATCTCCAAAGTCACAAGACCCGCGCCACTTTGCTGGTGGTGGCTTCATTCCATCATCATGAAACGAAGGGTGTGACATTTCTATCCCTGTGTCTAGCAAGCCTATGATGATTCCCTCACCCATTCCTATGCTATTCCAAGCTCCTCCATTGGACCTTAGCCCTAGGAATTCGGGTGTATGGGTTGTCAAGAGTGGTACAAGGTAATCCTCGTATACATTAAGGACCCCATCTCTTTTTGTAATGTACTCTACCTCAACTTCTGTGAGGTTCACAGCAAAGCCAAGAATGGCTTCTCTATAGGTATAGATGAATGGTGTATGAGACCTAGATGTACTCATCAATGATGGTGGGAGGAATGATTTATACCATGTCTCAAGGTTTGAAGAGCTCATATCATGGGAAAAATTTGGTGGAGGGCGCACACGCACAATATATGTCCGTCGGATAGAAGTTTCAGAATTGACATGGGTCGGTGTGGTGTAGACCAGAAGGCTTGCAAGAACAAACATTGCCAACGGGAGTCTTAGATTAAGATCCATGGCTGGCTAAATGCGAAACTAGATGTGAGAGATGTCATAGATCTTTGCTGCTGACCTATTTATAGAAAATTTAAAGCATCAGTATGTGTTCCGGTCAATGATTTCAATTATTTTATTATCTTCAAGTTTTTTTTTTTTTTCTTAACAGTAATAGTAGTAGATATTTTCTACTAAGAATGATGGTTATGGATATAGTTGGAACTTATTTTTATTCCATAGCTTCTAACATAATCTGGCCATTTATTGCAAGAGGTATATATTTTTCTAATATATGGATACTCTTGATATATTATAGTGTTTCATATTAGAGAAATATATTTTTGGGTATCTTTTTTACTAATACAATGGCTACTATATTTATTACTACAGCAAGACTTTTAGTAGATTTGACATTGCTGATAGCATTTATAACTACAAATGAATTTCTGCATTGCCTATTTCATATCCTTGAAAGTTGTAATAATATTTATCATAGGAGATAGTTTCATTCATAATGTTATCACCATGGAAAGATACTACAAGATAGTCAAGGAAGGATACCTAGAAGATAAGAGACAATAAGATATGTAACATATGCCATTTGATATAGAAATATGGAATGAAAATATTTATTTAATTTTCATAACATATGTGTCCAGGCGGCTTGCTGGGAGAGGACAATTCTTCACAAACTATGGCCACTACTCCTGAGAGGATGCCTACTACAGCTACTCCAAAGAGAAAGCAACATATATATTATTGGATGAATGATACTTGGTGACATATGAGCACTTTATTTTGTACGATGTAAACTCATGATTTTTTTTAAAACTATGAGATGAACTCATTTAGAATCAAATTCTGGATCTGTGAGATGAACTTATTATTTAGGCTCAGCCTAACTTGTGGAACTGTGGTATGAGTTCATTTAGGCTCAATCTATGGATTTGTGACATAAACTTATTTGTCCTCATTTTGTGAATGTACGATATATGTACAGATTTTTATTCTACTATATTATTACACCTTTTTTTTTATTCTACATGAGCTAGCGCTGTTGGCTGGCTCATCATGTTTTTAAAATTATAGTACGTGCTAATAAATGCTGGGTGCCGTTGGGCGTAGTTTCCCTTTAATAATTAGCTCATGTAGCACGCACATCCGCTGCCGTTGGGGCTTGGAGCAACATTGCCTTCCATCCATCTCTATATATCCTATTGCCATACCTTGATGCTTCCACATCTCTTCTTTGAATCTTCGCTTGCCATCTCTTTGTCTCTCTAGCTTGCACACAGACAATCACACACATAAAAAAAAAAAAAAAAAAACGCTCACCTTCATACACAGACAATCACACACATAAACCACGCACACAACCGAGAAAATCCTCGGCTTTCATATCCCCATCAGCCCATCTCTCCGATTGCAGACACACACACAACCTCAGCTTTTCTGTATCCAGATCAGTCCAAGATCACCTAAAGGGTACACACACCGTCCTCTCAGGTAACCCTCTTCTCCTCTGGCATCAACGGTATCAAAATTAAGGGTGGAATTTGGATGTCTAGTTATCTTATGTTTTCTGACTTTGCATTTGATACAACTTAAATATGGATACACACACCCGTATTCATTTCTTACATGTGGATCTTTTCTCTACATTATTTCTTCGGACCTGTATGCAAAAAAAAAAAAGAATCATGAAATATCTGCTATGTTAACAACTATTTCTATGACTAATGATATTAGTTTTAGTATTACTAATGATGTATTCTTTGATACTATTTTTGAATATATATGTATATCTAAATGCTAGTGGTATTAATTTTAACATACATATATAAATATTAAGTTTAATTTAATGTCATGTTGATTTAGTTTGAACCATATATATTTTTGTTATAAATTGTTTCTAAGAATCTCGATTGTTGATTTTGGGAACATCAGATATAATTTTGAACGTTTTTTTAGTACTTTTTTTGAACGTTGGCAATTGAGCATCCTCCTGCGCCTCTTCCAGTAGTCGGCCCAATATCTGAGCCCGCATAAGGCCTTTCACAGCACAATAACCAAAGGCCCAAGTCACGGCCACATCGTTCCAAGGCCCCAAAATCGAAACCTAAAAGCCCTCAAACATCGTTCCAAGAAGAAAAAAAAAATACGAATCCCTCTCTGCTCTGCCCCTCTCCATCGGCGCCGGCGGCGAGGGCATGCGCATGGCTGTCGGCGGGGAAAGGTGGCGGCCTGGGGATGGGGGCAAGGGAGGCCCGCACGTGCTCTCGGAATCTTGACGAGCACCAGCGGGCGCCTGGGGAGGGGGGTCAAGGTGGCCGCACGTGCCCTCGGCGGCTCGCCGAGCACCGGCTTTGCATTCAGCGAGCCTGCGAGGATGACCGGCGTACGGCTTTGATAGAAAGTCAGGCGACGAGCAATAGCGGCGTCCGTGCGTGGGAGTGAGTGGCGAGGACCGATGCCAATGCCATTGCAACCAGCCAACCACGGTGCCGGCGACAAGAGAACAGGAACAGGTAATAGGCTGCTTGGTTTGAGGAATGAGTTAGTTCGTCATCTTGTCACTCTTACTTTTTGTATTGTTTGGTTTGTGGAGTAGAATGGCCTGCGCCACTTCATCTAGAATGCATTTCCTCAAACAAACACCGGTAGCAGTCCAAAATAGCCGGTTTATCTTTTTTTACTAAAATAGCCGGTTTATCTTTTTACTACACCGATTGGTTTCTACAATTCTACCACAATCCAACACCTGACTTTCGCCGCAACCATGAACTGATTCTAATTGGTCGATTAAACCGATTGAATTCCATTGGTCGGTTAAACAAAACAATTGCCCGCCATTGATATCGTTCTTCCAAAACTATTCATAAATAGATAGATCGGTATCAACTAAATTGAGTAAATATCTCCCTCGGTTCCAAATTATCTCGTTTTAACTAGATACCTAACTTTTGTTAGGCATCTATATATAAGTTATGTCTAGATGCATAGCAAATGTCATGTACATAAAAAAAAAGCCAAAATGACTTGTAATTTGAAACGGAGAGAGTATTTGAGAACATTTGGATTCATATTCGTATTCCAGATTTCCTACTAACAAATAGTATTTGAACTCTTTTCAGTATCTGTTCCATGGTTTATTAAGGCTAACTAATGACAAATAAGTTGCCTTCTGAATTGTTGCTCAACATCCTGCAGCATCCTTAAAAACATATCAATGGACTTTGCCATCAGTGCGGCGCAATGGGTGTTGGGCAAGGCGCTGGCACCCGTCATGGACGGCATGCTAGAGGCATGGGCGGCCAGCAAGAATCTCGGCCTCAACATGGGACGAGCTCAAGATGGAGCTGCTGTACGCGCAAGGCATGCTCGACCATGCGCAGGGCAGGGAGATTCATAGCCCTGCACTCAAGGAGCTGCTGCTCAAGCTACAGCAGTTGGCGTATGATTCCGACGACATGCTGGGACGAGCTGGACTACTTCGCATCCAGGATGAGCTCGAAGGCACCTTCGACGCTGCTGACAGGGATGCCCGAGGTAGCATCCAAGATGCTGCCCTACATGCTAGAGCTGTTGTTGTTGAGCAGGTTCGTAGACCCGACGGACAGGACTCCCCTGATGATCAGGAACAAGAACAAGGAGAAGCGAGGGAAAGGCAGAGGGCTCAGCCCGAAGAGAAGCCTGCAGGAGGCGTGCGTAGGCTCGCTTACAATGCTCGCCATACCATCGGTAAACACTTTCTATGCTGCACTTGCTCCCCTTCTGTCCAAGCGGATGGTGACTCTAGCACCATGGAAACCACCATGCCAGCGCCACAGCGAGAGAGCATAGTAGATGTCCCTACCCCCTCCTGTCCAAGCTGGTGGTGACTCTAGCACGTTGGATACCCGTCACATCAGCTGCGCCACAACGAGAGCGAGTGGACGTGGTAGATTCACAACATTGTTCACCTAGTAAAAAGCTAGAGTTTCTAAGGGTGAAGATGTCGAGTAGAATGAAAGCTATAGTTGAGGAGCTGAAGCCGTTGTGTGCTAAGGTCTCTGTCATTCTTAACCTAGAGCTGTTGCATTCCAACCGTAGCATAGCCCAAGTCATTGCTGCAGAACTACGTGTCACTCACTTGAAGGAACAGGGTTATGCACCCATTGTTCCAGAAAATGATGTTAAGACCCGACCCAAAACCACATCATATGTATCAGAACCAATTTTCTGCGGGCGGGATGACGAGATAGCCAATATTATGAGCATCATCACCAGAGACCATTCCTCTCACAAGGGCCTGATTGTTGTTCCAATTGTTGGTCTAGGGGTATGGGGAAAACAACACTCGCACGACATATTTACAAAGAAACTGAAAGATACTTTGACATCAGGATATGGGCATGTGTATCAACTCATTTTAGTGTGCCCGGACTGTTCAAGGATATTTTGGAGTCTAATAAGTCCTTTGAAAAACTCAGAGAGAAGTCAGAGTTAACACCAGAGGAAAAGATTGAACAAATACTAAAATCTAAAAGATTTTTGCTTGTCCTGGATGATATGTGGGACACTGTTAATAATGATGGATGGGACAGGCTGTTGGCACCACTTAGAAAAGGGCAAGCAAAGGGTAACATGGTACTGGTCACAACTCGGTCTCCATCAGTAGCACAGATTGTTAAAGTAGAAACAACTGATAACACAGTTGAGTTGGAAAGTATGGATGAAGTGGCATTTAGTAATTTTTTCCAGTCATGTGTATTCGGTGGTGATAATAAGTCACAAAAAGATCACAAAGAATTAGTAGATGGCATTGGAAAAGAGATAATGGAAAAACTTAAAGGCTCCCCTCTTGCAGCCAAAACTGTAGGGAGACTACTGAGGAACAACCTGGATCAAAATCACTGGAAAAGGGTCCTAGATAGTAAAGAATGGGAACTACAAACTGGTGACAGTGACATTATGCCTGCATTAAGGCTTAGCTATGATTTTCTACCTTTTCACCTGCAACGTTGTTTTTCCTACTGTGCCTTGTTTCCGGAAGACTACATGTTTACTGGCCAACAGCTCATTCACTGGTGGATAGGTCTAGATATTCTACAGCCTGGTTCTCAAAATAAAAGCATAGAAGAAATCGGGCAGGTCTATTTGGATGATTTGGTTAACCATGGATTTATCAAACAAGATACTATAAGCAGTACAAAAACTAAGTATAGTATCCATGACCTCCTACATGATTTAGGTCTCAAGGTTGTATCACGTGAATGTCTTAGCTTAAATTCCTCTAATGTGGTCCCAGCAGAAATTTGGCCATCTGTACGTCACTTATCTATCATCATAGATGCTGTAGATGATGGAAAAATTGGCGATTTTATAAGTGGTCTAAGAGAAGTACTATTAGGGGAAGATTGAAGATTGTTAACTTACAAACTTTGATGGTGTTTGGGCAATTGGATGAAAGCTTCACTGTTTTTTTGGGGTATTTGATGGAAAAAGCAAATGGTCTCCGTGTTGTTAACTTGAAACTATGCATTCTGGCATGGAGTTCCGAACACTATGCCATCTACGTTACCTAAGGCTTGGGTGCACATATGGTCCTCGAAGAATTCATCTACCAAGCATGCTTTCTAGGTTTTATCATTTGAGGATTCTGGATCTGCAAGAATGGAGAGGGAATAAATCTCATTTACACAGAGGCATGAGCAACCTCACAAAACTAAGCTACTTTGACGTTAATAAAACTGATTTTCACTCCATCATTTGTAATGTGGGAAAGCTACACTTAATGCAAGAGTTAAAGAAATTTGAAGTAGAAAAAGAAAGCACCGGGTTTGAACTAAAGCAACTAGGAAAACTAAATAAGCTAAGAGAGCTTGCAATTCATGGCCTTGAGAGAATAAACACAAAAAAGAAGAAGCAGCTGAAGCAAAACTGATAGATAAACAATGGTTGCAAAAGTTAGAATTGGTCTGGAGTGGCAGCACTCTCACAAACAACAAGCGTGATGTGGAAGGGCAGGTTATTGAAGGGCTTCAACCTCCAAGAAAACTTCAAAGCTTGCACATTCGTGACCATGGAAGTCACTCTTGTCCAACATGGTTGGGTAGTAAGCAGCACTCTCTCAAAGCTCTACAGTTTCTTTATCTACACAATGTCGACTGGGAACTGCTTCCATCACTGGGGCACATGGAGATGCTTCATTATGTAACACTGGAGCATATGCACAAACTAAAGGAACTTGGTCCAGGGTATTTTGGCAGGACGATAAAAAGCCTAACGCTAATTGACTTGAGAGATCTGGAAAACTGGGTTCCAGGGGACCATGGTCATTTGCTGTCTTCACTTGAAAAGTTGACAGTTCACCAATGCTTTCGTCCTGTGTCGGGATACCCTCTCGTGAGTCGGTTCATTCAGCATTCCTCACTCCTGAGATGGTTGGACACAGATGACATCACTGGAGTCCTTGCTGAGCCCATCTGTAGCATCCTCAAATTCTCCCTCACCAGGCTAATCCTTGTTGGACGATCCGGAGAAAAAATGAAGTGCTTCACAAAGCAGCAATAGGATGCCCTTGTGCTCCTCACATCTCTCCGGTGCCTCGAATTTAACAGATTTTACAGTCTGCTGCGCCTCCCTGCTGGTCTGCATAGACTCGGAAACCTCAAGACTTTGGAAATCTCTGATTGTGATTCGCTCAGGTCGTTGCCTGACGATGGTCTGCCTAGTTCACTCCAGGAGATCATTGTCAGAACCACCGTCTACAAGGTGGCTCTGACGTTCATAGATAATAAAAGAAGTTTCATTGACGACTTTAGCATGGCGTGCAAAAAATACACCCGCGACCATCCTGGGATCAAGCTTGACATCCGGTATTTTAGTTGAACTACCTGATTACAGCAGCAAGGAATCCTGTTTGTTTTCGTTTGGTTTATGTTCACCGCAAGGTATGCCCTTTACAATCCTGAACAAATCCGATCACACCCAGCTTTTTCGGGATCAAATCCTGTGCTCCCTTGATTACAGCTTTTTCTGATTATGCTTGCAGTTCCATCAATCGAACACAAAGTGCACAGTTTAGTTGGGGGAGTAATGGAGTGATGATGATTCCTATTTTGCCTGTCCATTCTGCAGCTACTTGCACATCTGCAAAACCACATCATGGCTGTGGCCATGTCCGCCTCTTCTGGAAGAGAAGTCGGTAAGTACCACAAGTCTATTTTTTGTGCAGTCAAGTGTCCTCGACTTTTATGCATCTTGATTGCTTTTTACTACTTGTGGCTTTCGTCTTTCCACTTAGATTGATTTGAGGATATATGCTCTGAATCACCATAAAACTGCTTTGCTCTTCGGTTGGAATTTGATGTGCGACATGACTATACATGAGTTGATTTTTCTTAACCCTGCAAGCTTACAAAATCGAGACAGAAAAGAAACTCCAGCTTGTGAAACATGATAGATATGTTTTTTTGTTGTACAAGAACATGCTCATTGTTGCAACAATGTTCATTGATAGTATGATTTTCTTTCTGATTCAGAATGCATACACAGCTTTAGGAATCTGTCAACTTATGTAGCATCTCAGTTCAGAGAATTAGTACATACGGTTTTTGTTTTCCTTTTTTCTGTTATGAGTTCTGATAACTATATGTGACTGTCATTTCTATTTTTGTTTGCTGCTTTTTACTCAATGGAATATTGATAATTTACCTTGGTCTCTTCTGCAGAAAGAGCTTTCTTTATTTACTGCTCTAGTGGCTTTCAAGTCGTAACTTGCACCTGCATTTCTCATCAGTGTTTGGCTACTTTCAAGCTTAGACTTAGGGAAGCAAAAGAGCTTGGCATAACTGTGCAATCAGCAGCCACAAAATAATTCAACCAAAGAAAAATTGCAAGTGAGAAGACATTCATTAGTCTGTCAGTTGCAGTCAAATGAGAGTGATATAAGTTATGCACATGTTTTGACATGCAAAATATCTTGGATATTGGTTCAGAGGAAAAAAAAAAAAAAAAAAGGTTTGAAAGAACTGTCTCCTTTCAGAGTTGCACTTTCAGTGATAAAGAGTAAAGACAATGGAGTGTTTTCATGAAATTTCCTCAGTTGGCAGTTTCCGGATAGTGCAGTGGTTCAAAGAATTTTCTCAGTGGACAGAGTACATTGTGACTTGGTGATGACGGATGACAGTGTTTATTGGGTCTGAAAACAGAGGGATTATGTTGTATTGGTACTTAATGCTTCTGTAGAAGTTTTTTATGGTATTGGCATTTCCATTGGCCATGGATAGGATCTATATGGTGGTCTTGCTAATATGCTTTCCATGTGTGATCACAAAAATTGTACATACGGGTAAATGTACCTACCATTGCTAATAATGCAAGATATGAAAATGGACCATGTTGGTCCTGTGGTTTTTTACTCCTCATGTTGAGGAGGGTTTTCCACGTAAAATCATTGTCACTGCACAATTTGCTTTGAATTCTTGTGGCTTTTTCTTTCGTCTAAATCCTTCCTGCAATATTGCCTAACAAGGAGTAATAAATATGCAAGAATGCCCCATATCTTGACATGAATGGAGTCAATTTAGATATTTCGCTACTACTAAAAGTGTGCACATTCCCACTAGAAATCTGCATCATTTGTATGTCTTCTTTATGCAAGTTACCCCAAGTTATTGTTTTATGTTATTTCTGAAAAACGTGTGTAATCAGGAGATGAAGAAAAATGCATGACACCTTGAAAGAAAGAAACACCACAAATTTGCCTACATAACATACATAATGCCACAAGGGTCCGGTTCATTACATCTATAAAGAATCATCTTTCAAGAAATTGAATTTGTCAAAATTTGACATCTGACATTTTTTTCTAAGTGGAGCAACTTTTTTTTTATACTGTCCATACTATGGAAAAGGTGATACAGGAGGAAACATATATCTTGGCCCCAGTTAATTAATTTTATTGTGCTGGCCTGCTGGGGTGTGTAAACCAAATGAACCATTGTGCATGCTGGGGTTCTCAATTATTACACTAGGTTCTCAATTCTACCTCAATCCACTAGCATGTGTGGATTAATGTGAATCTGACTACATCCGAACGAGACCTAAAAAGTGAAACGAATTCCAAAGATTACTGGCATGTGAACAAGTTCTCTGTACCTAGCCATTTTCTTATGGCAAAGACTAAATACTTCAATTTTGACGGTCAATCCGACATATTCTTCCTACCTGGCCATTTTTGAAGAACCTAAAGTTACTTCAAACAGCGCGGGCAGCTTTTTTTCTCGTTCGTGCTGTGTGGACGTCTACGTTAAAAAAATAAATGGACTATTGAACGCGATATAGGAGGAAGGTTACTTGTTATGTGGCCTTGCTCATTCCTTCCCAATTTACCATTTCGGTGGGGAATAACCGGATGGGCCACGCGATCCGGTAGCAAATTGCACGCGGCCCAACCCGCCAAAGACATAAGTGAGCGATGAAAGGAAGTGCTGCCCGCCAGGCCAGCCTATGGGCCCAGGAAGGTCTTCGAGATGTGGGCTGGGCTGCCACCGGCCCAACAGTACAAACGCTGTTGGTGCAAAGGAAAAAAAAAACCCTCACTGTGCAAGTCCGGTTTGTCATTGTCAACCTAAAACTAGTTCAGCTTTTTTGCCTCAACTTTTACAACCATATATTATTTAACTTCTTGAGCAGCTTCGAGAGAAGTAAATCAACATTTTGTGATAATTTAAGAAGATTAATTAGACTTTACAAAAAAAAAAATTGTACAACTAAATTTCATGCTAGCTTGCGTAACCAAACTCTACCCTATATTATGTCAAATACTACTCAGCGTCTCCTAGCATAATCAAATTCACACATAATATTTGACAAATATCTAACGATCCCACTTTGATCGACTATTCAATCCTTCCTTTTCTGTCAAGAATGCATTAGACAACATGCAACAAATGAAGACAAGGCAGACAAAGTGAAGTACCAAGTGAATGTTCTGCCTGGTCCGGTAAACATATAGTTGCATAGATTAAATTTGATAAACCGAATCTCAGCCTTTATGCATGACAGAAAGTAATACGAGCCACCACACGTATACTTTTATGCTATATATAATCTCTCCGTCCAAAAAGATATCATTCCCATTTTATGATAAGTTAACCCATCTTAACTTTGACCAATTGTATATATTGCATATAAGCACTATTTTCTATGAATAAGTTCGACTTAGTCCAAATTTAGGATGATATTTTTTTGACAAAGGGAGTACGTCACAAAAAGGCAAAGCCAAAGTATACGCCTCAAAGTATACTAATGTACTACAATATGCCTTTTTGGTCAGGCAGGCTCCCTCTCACCTCGTGTTATAGCACAAGCAAGAAAATAAGGTATCTTTAGGAGCCTCGTCAGTGATGAAGTAGGTTGATAAGTATCCCGGTGGTGTTGAGTGTGCCAAGGATGCGTGTGTGTAAAATTTGCCGTTTGCGTTGTTGTTGCGTTGTTGGAGGATGGGAACCCCTGCAGTATTCCTATCTTGGCCACCGCTAGGGCAGGAACGTTTCATATATGCTGTCGCTGGTCTATGACACATGCTCCGTGTTTGTCATGAACCAGAATTGGGCCACCCGGAGAGTGGCTAGATGGGCCTGACACGGCCGCCGCCGCCCGAGAGGGGCTAGGGGGCGGCGCAAAGGGGCGGCGCCCCTTGCCGCCCCGCCTTCCCTCTCCCGTCTGAGTCCGAAGTTAAACCGTCTACAAGTTAGGATTATCTTAAGTAATTTTTGGTGTGCAAGGGGATATCTCATCTATAAAGGAGACCCTTATTAGAAAATAATAAAATAGGATATGCTTGTAAAAGGTATTCCAATCGTATAAGGAAACCTTATAGAGATTGCTTAGATTACACATCCCATTAGTCGGGCTATATAAGCAAGAGGCATGTAATCTCTAGGGAATAAGCAAGCAAATAAAAAAAAATATCTTTAAGCCTTCAGTCTTCATAACCGCCGCCCCGCCTTTCGCCCTCGCGCGTTACCTCGCCGCCCGCCGCCGCCGGCGGCCCGGCCCCAGCCGTCGCATCCACCGCCCCCCCCCACGGCTCCTCCTCTCCACCTCGTTGCTCGTGCTCTTATTTCGACGCCCGGGTGGTGAAGGCTGCGACCCCTCGCCATCTCGGGGAGCTCCAGCGGTCGAAGAACACGTGTCAATTCCGGCCCAATCTAGACGAATCGGCGGTAGTCCGGAGACCGGGGCGATTCCCACCACCCATGGCTTCCGAGATGAAGGAGTTCACCACGGCGGAAAGGCGCTCCCGGCGATTAAGCTGCGCCGGATCAGCGGCGACGACAACATGGAGACCCACCTCCGTCGCATGGATGCGTCTACACCGCCTCGAGGACCCCCGCATGTACGGCGACCACGTTGGAGGACTGCCCGGCGGTTACCGCCGCCTTGGCCGACACGGGGCGGCCCCGAGCGCTGCCACGCCGCCGCCCCCCTCCCGGCCAGCGGACCTCGTCGTCGGCTCCGACCCTCGCCATCCTCCGGCTCGAGGAAGAAGATGGCGCCATGCGTGGCCGCACCGGCCGTCATCGGCGTCATCTCGACAACACCGGGCGGCACCGGCCCTCTCCTCTCCACCCGACACTGCGACGCCGCGCGGGACTCTCCGGCGAGATGGCGTCACCCGCGCGCCCCCTGCCCCTACACTGCACCCGGGCGCCACCGCGGCACCCGGCGCCCCGTCTTGCCACCAGCGGCATCACACCCTCCCGCTATGTCACCCGTCCGCAAGTCGAGAATGCGGCGGCACCGGACGGCCCCGACCTCACGGATTAGCAGGCCGGGAGCTCTTCTGAGCTCAACGGACATCGACCGGACTACTACGCGATTCGCTGCCTTCCACCTCCGCAGGTCTTCTTTGCGATGCGGTACATTGATACGTCCAAGAAGAAGTCCCCGCTCGAGTGGGGCGAGTTCACCCGGCGCTGCGACATCACTTCGGCCCGCCCCAACACCTCGCCGCCATGGGGGCGTGCGCGCCCCGCCTTCACGGCGGCGGCAAGGCTGGGCGACTACATCGGCGTAGCCGAGGTCTATGCTTCACGCATGGATTTTGAGGACGGCGCCACCGCGTCGACCTCTTCTCGAAGGCTTGCGCACCTGCATTTGCGGGGGCGACACTTCAGTGGTTCGAGCCCGTTCGATGGAGGAGGCCATCGACCCGCCCGCTTCTTCTAGCGGCGGCGAGCCGGACGGCCGGCGGGGCGCCCGACAGCGGCGGTAGCAAGGCCGGCCACCCGCGACTACCCGGCAACATCCGCGGCGACATCGCGGCCGCCACGGTTGACCGCATACCGGGCTAGCGGCGACTTCGGCGTTGCTATGGGCGACATCGGCGGCTGGCGTTCGAACGACATGATCACGGAGCTACACACTGGTCATGGCGACTAACAAGAGGCTTCGGGATCATCTCCAAACGCCATCGAGCTGCGGACTCTGCGCGCGAGTGGAGCCTCCACTGCATCGTGAAGGTACTTCCACAGCTACTACATCCCCGGCGCCCGAGCTTCTCGAGGACTTCTGTTGGGGGAAACGTTATTTGCATGGCGTAGCGGTGGGCTTCCACCTCCCAATCGTCCTCGGGAGGATCGGGCGTTCCCGGCTAGCATCCTCCTTCTCCAAAGCACGCCCCGGCGAGGCGGATCGAGGGTGCCACCATCCTCCTCTTCGACAACAACGGCGGCGTCTTCTTCCGCATTGGGAGCGTCACCATCGGTGCGGCTTGGGCCTTGGGAGATCCAGGCGGGGCCGCCCGTCGGCCACGCCCAACGACCTCCTCTACGGCTTCCTCCTCGACTTCACCTCCTCGCCGCCTCGTCGATCCGTCCGCGTCTCTGCCGGGCAGCTCCATGCTAAGGTGGCGGTGCCGGCGACCTACACCTACGACTCCTCGCCCGACCCCGCCCGGATGATCGGCTGTCCCCGGGACCCGCGGCGCCTCCGTCATGCGTCGTGCATGGGCGGAATGTCGCCGTGCAGCCCCCGGCCCGAGCTACAAGTTCAACATCTGCCGGCTGACCTCAACCTCGACTTCTCCTTCGCCCGGCAGGGGGCCGATTAATGCGCGGCGACAACGACAAGTGCGGTCCTCTCGTCTTTTTACTTCGGGCTGGGTGATCACCTCCCGATCGGCACGCCCCTTCGCCACTACGTGGTGGGTTGGGCGGCACGTGGACAGCGCCGCCTCGTCGAGCGGCGGGGAGATGTCATGAACCAGAATTGGGCCACCCCGAGAGTGGCTAGATGGGCTGACACGGCCGCCGCCCGGCCCGAGAGGGGCGGGCCCAGCTAGCCTCAAAGGGGCCAGCGCCCCTTGCCGCCGCCGCCTTCCCTCTCCCGTCGAGTCGAGTTAAACCGTCTACAAGTTAGGATTATCTTAAGTAATTTTTGGTGTGCAAGGGGATATCTCATCTATAAGGGAGACCCTTATTAGGAAATAATAAATAGGATATGCTTGTAAAAGGTATTCCAATCGCATAAGGAAACCTTATAGAGATTGCTTAGATTACACGCCCCACTAGTCGGGCTATATAACCAAGAGCCATGTAATCTCTAGGGAATAAGCAAGCAAAAAAAAAAATATCTTTCGCCTTCAGTCTTCATAACCGCCGCCGCCACCCTGCCCTCGCGCCAAGGCCACCCGCTACCCGCCGCCGCCGTGCCCGGCCCCGGCCCGAGCCAGCCGCTGGCCACCACCGCCCCCTCCCACGGCTCCTCCTCTCCACCTCGTTGCTCGTGCTGCCGCTCGGCGCCGCCGGCGAAGCTGCAGCCCCCCTACGCCATCTCGGGAGCTCCAACGGTCGAAGAACACGTGTCAATTCGGCCCAATCTAGCGAATCGTGAGTGTTTTTTGTTTGGCACGCGTCGCGACGACTGAGTTATATCATCAGCTAATAAACCAGCTAAGGTTATAATTATATCTACTGCCAGCTAAAAAGTAGTTGTTAGCTGTTTTTTAAGCTAATTAATTAACATAGATATAGTTTGGTCTCTTTGCGCAAAAAAAAAAAAAAAGTTTGCTGGATCCAAACAAAGTCTAATTAACCAGAGCCAGATTATTTGAATTTTAGATTCATTTTCATCTTTGATTTGATTTTATGCTAAAAAAATGCTTGGCAGACATTATTAGTTTAATTCTAGATGAGATAGCTGTTGTGGGTGTCAATTGGCTTGTTCCTCTTGTTGTAACCCTTTTCAAAAGTTTTTTTGAATGTGCGGACGCACATGGCATCAGTCGCATCACATATAATTTAGTTGTAGCGGCTTTTGTCATCGCACGTACTCGTGCAAGTTTTTTGAGCATGCGGGACACGTACACCTACCTCATCACTTATAATTTTAGTTGTGGTGGCGTTGTCGACGCATGCACTCGCACGTCAGATCAATGACGTCAATCAACATGGCCAGTAGGCATGTTTTTATAAGAAAAATAAAATTAGAACTATGCATGCCTAGTATTTGTTTCAAAAATTAGCGCCAACTTGATGCCGTCGTCGCCCATCATATTTTTATTTTAAAAATTGAGACTTGACTGTGTAGTTGTGTTTCTAAAAGTCTGTTTATAGTGCTATAATATTTGTTGTATGCCGTTGGACGTAGTTTTCTTTTGTTTATTTATGTAGCTCATCCGCGCTCGTTGGGGCTTGGCGCATTGCCTTCCCATCTGTATAGTTTCCCTCACCGTACCTAGGTTGGAAGCTTTGCCGCGTCTTTTCTTTGCTCTCTCTGTCTCAATAAAGCACGAACAACCACACGCACACAAGCAAAAAAAAAAAAAGTAAAACTAGCACCACCTCCCACTCTCCCACGAGCACATATATACACACACTCAAAAGCAAAATAAAATAAAATAAAACAAAACACGCAATATACAGATTTGGACATCACCGTGGTGGCCTCATCACCGTCCAAACCGACAGTGATGGTGTCTTTTACCTATCTAGGCTTACCCCTTGGAACAACAAAACCAACAGTCCAAGACTTTACTCCACTTCTGACAAGAATTGAAAGGAGGCTGAATGGTTTTAACAAACTTTTGTCATACAATGGAAGACTTTTATTGGTCAATTCAGTTCTGTCTGCTCTCCCAACTTTGTTTCTGTGCACCCTAAAATTCCCTCCCCAGGTCATAAAGCAAATAGATAAATACAGAATGCATTATCTATAGAACAAAGGGGAAATAGACAGAAAGGGAGGCTGTCTTGTGGCCTGGGAAAATGCCTGCAAATCTAAAGTAGAAGGTGGCCTAGGCATTATTGATCTACAAGCCCATAATGATGCCTTACTACTAAAGTCTTTGGATAAATTCTACAATCACTCTAATCTGCCTTGGGTGACACTCACTTGGACAAAATTGTATCATAATAGCAGTACCCCTCTATATGCAAGAGCCCCAGTTGGATCTTTCTGGTGGAAAGATGTGATGAAGCTTTTCAGCAAATTTGCAGACATTGCTAAATGTAATCCCAGTGAAGGAAATTCAGTCCTATTTTGGCTCGGTGTTTGGGTTGACCAGCCTCTACAAAACAAATATCCACAATTGTTTTCCTTTGCTAGAAAACCAAAATGCTCGATAAGGTTTTTTCTAAATCAGCAATTGGAAAGATCTTTCAGACTCCCTTAACACGCATGTTGCTGTCCAATTGGATGAGCTTATGGAGATTGTTGATAACAGAGAACGGAATGAAGAAATAGCGGACTCTTGGACATATAGCTGGGGTAACTCGAAATTTAGCGGCGAGAAAAGCTTATCGGCTCCTTATTGGTCACACCCCTGCCACACCTTTATTCAAATGGCTATGGAAAGCAGACAACCCTGGCAACCATAAGTTTTTCTTCTGGTTATTGCTAAGAGACAGGCTCAACACCAGGAACATGCTAGGGAGAAAAGCATGCATCTTGATAGCTACAGTTGTGTTCTTTGTGACCTGGACACTGAAGAAACCTGTTCCATCTGTTCTTCCATTGTCGGGTTTAGTAAGGATTGCTGGAATCATGTCAACATCACCTGGGACCTCCTGCCTGCCACCTCTTGACATGGTCCTTAAGGCAAGATCTGACTTCCAATCAGTCATTTTCAGAGAGGTAATGATCACCACCTGTTGGTGCATTTGGAAAGTACACAACAACATTATTTTTGATAATGGCAGGAGCGATTGGATGCCTTCAAAAGACTTTTTCTGTCAGAAATTGGAGTGGTATGTACCAAAGCCAAGCCGGCCAGAAGTGCCCTCATCAAAGTTTGGGGAGATAGTCAGCTTTTACCTTGATGCTCGTCTTTTTCTTTTGGGCTATGCTGCCTTGTAATTTTTCTTTTCCTTTTATTGTTCTTCTTTCCAGTTTGTACAGACGTTCATTCTTTCATTTAATTGAAAAGCAAAAAAAAAAATATGTAGGGGACTCCCCTACCGAATTCCTCAAAAAAATGTGGTTACTAGTTAATAGGTGACACATGGACTATTTTGATCTAGAAAATTGTACAATCTCGACTCTCAACCTAACAAAAACTAATTATAGCAAGGCAACCAACCTTTTGGATGATGGATCCTCCACAAATTGTTGGGAACCCTTGCACAAATTAAGTCCAATTGTAGCTCGTTGCTCTAGAATGTAGAACAAGAACAACAATCAAGCAATGTAGGCATAAAAAAAAAGGTACTTAGGGGACAAAATCAAAGGAGTAGATGCTTGTTACTAACCTCAAACCAAACACATCAAGCTCTTGATCAAATACAATCGATTGATTCATGGCCTAGAACGGAGCCAACAATGGAGCGGCCGTTCAAATGCGCTTGGCGCCTCTGTTCTCAGCATGGTACACAGTAGGAAGGAAAGAACGCTCTTGTCACCTTTTGAGCTGACAGCTGGCAATTTTGTAAACGGAGAGTGAACCGACACACAAATACCGGATCTATCACATCCTAGTTTTCTATGACAAGCACCGGTAGTAAAGGCTGCGAGATCGCTATCGGTTCTTTTTCATACCCAGCAGTGATTTATGTCTATCACATCACTACCGGGGCTTAATTAGAACCGTAGCGCTATGAATCTACACTGCCGGTTTTGTCTGGGTCCATGGATTTTCTAATTTCCCGCGCCAGAACTACTCAGCATTGCCGGTGGACTGAATTCCGGCAGCGATGTCGGCGGCAGTGATGTGCGAATCTGTAGTAGTGATAATCTTAGTTTTGACTTTGTAGAGAGACATCGCAGTAGTATAATGACGGTGGGAATCTTTTCGTGGCACAACAGATTAACACGTGGAGAAACTTAAAGCAAATTTCTGCACAGCATGAGGCATTTTCTGATAGCGTCGTCACGCGAGCGAAAGCGAGCACACTACATGTGGGAACCGCATCTCTGCCATCAGCTCCTGGGCGCGTTCCTCCGCCCGACGCCGGAGCCTGTCGAAGAGCTGGTCACCCAACGCCTTCCCGACGTGCGCGTCGACGAGGGCGCCCAGGAGCGACCGCTCATTGTTCGCCCACCGTGCGGCCGACGGCGGCGGGATCGTCGGGGCGGTCGACCACGAGAGGGCTCCCCATCACCAGGTCGAGCCAGTTGATCCGGAACGAGCCGTCCGCGTCCACCACCTCCCTGAACTCCTCGAGCGTCGGCGCGTACACCGGGACGTTGAAGCTGTCCATCTTTTTTCCGTCCATCAGGCCCTGAAACCCAAAAAGAAAATGCTTCGTTTGTTACTTTTTTGTGCTCCAATGCTTGGTTTGTCGATTGATTTGGCAGCACTATTTTATCAATTAGTCTCTGATCATATATATGATGATCACCGCCGTACCTCTCGGACGAGGTCATGCCACGAATGTTGGAACATGTCCCCGAACAGAAACCGGCCTGACGCTGCCCTGATCCGTGGTGGCGGTGGAGGACGGCCGGCCGAGGCAGACGAGGAACATGGCGCCGCCGCGCTTGAGCTCCGCGGCGCGGCAGCGCAGGAAGCGCGCCAGGTCGTTCTGGAACTGGCGCCTGTACGCCGCGCCCGTCGCCTCCGACGCGCCGTGCACGAACACCTTCCCCTCGTTGTACGCCTCTGACCTCTTGTCCGCCACTTCTCTCGGGACCTGAACGTACAGAGTACGCGTAGCATGTGATTGCTTTTTTTTTTAAATTACACGGTACAACGCTGACGCTCGACACACGGGCACGCTTGAAACAAAAAAAGGAAATGCAGGGAGTATTAGTAATGTACTAACCTGAGAGAGCCAATGCAGCGAGAAGGTGGAGCTGAACACGTTGATGGACCTCTCCGGGAACAGCCGGTCGTAGAATGACCCAGGCACGCCGGCGGCGTAGTACCGCGGCCGTCCGCCATTCCCGACCACGCCTGCCGTGGAACCCGGGAGGAGCTTGAAGAGGGTGTTGAAGTCGTTGCTCGGGAGATCGGAGAAGTAGAAGTTGAACTCTGGAGGAGCGTGGCCCCGGGAGCCATACATGCCCGTGACGTGCTGCACGATGGCGTCAGCGACGTCCAGCGCGTTCTGGCCGCAAGAGCACCCCAGGTCGGCCGCCGTCAAGGGCTTCTTCGGCCGGCCTGCAGGGAGCTGCAGCTTGTCCAGCGTCTCCTTCAGCACGTGGACCATCTTTTGGAAACCCCGGGACTGCAGTAGGTTAAAATATCATGAATTGAAGGTAAAACTTTCTAGAAAAAACGAAGTGCAAAATGAAATTCGAAATGCTAATAAGTTTGTAACATATGCAGTGAGTGCGTGTTACTGTTACCTGAACCTGGCTATTGTTAACGTAACTTGCGTCCCCTTGGCCACCCTCCATGCACAAGACACTCTTCATGCCTAGTGTTTGGGCAGTAGCCTCAGCCAATTCTACTACCGTCATGGCGACCACACCTTTCGATCTCGCTTGAGAGCAGGAGGAAGATCGAGCGAAGAGTTTGCTAGGCTGTGTGCGTGATGCTGTGTATTTGCATATATTGGAGGAGGGGTCTACATATATATACGGATCAGCTCCATGTACGAGTCCTCCTTCCAATTAAAAATTGTACTTTAATCCGTGTTAACAGTAAGCACACTACCCACGTGCAACACGTACACAAGAAACTGGTCCTGATCATAGTATGTTTTCTTTTTTTATTTGGAAGAGTGAAGGGAATCGCAGCTAATCAATCTCGAGATCTGCTAGTTTGGCCGGTGGGCAAGCGTACAGAGGTGTGTATGGGTCGTGTTTTGGTTTTGGGCGTCTCGGGCAGTCGGGCTGCACATGTGTTATCTGTTCACATTCATTAGCGTGTTGATGAGAGATCAGACGAATGAGCTCCAAATACGTAGACGCGTACGATACCGACGATTCCGTGTTTGGGCAGTTCTGTCCAAATGAAATGCAACATGTTAAGCACACGGTACACACCCCAGCCGCGCGCTACAGCTTTCATTAGCGGGACAATTGTTTATTTGGTATTTGGCCCTCACAAAACTTCTTCAGTGACATTTTTTTCAAAGTCGTCTATTTGGCCTCAAACGAAATTTTGTTACCTTTTTTTTTTTTTTTTTGCTTTCTATTAGACTACCTCCAACAAGTGAGTTAAATATAAAATAGATAATGTTCAGTGCTTTTAGGTAGTAAAATCATGCTCCAACAAAGAAGGCAATAAGAGCAGCTGGCACTTTGCGTTCTGGCCAAACCACGAGGCAAAAATGAGGAGTCTCGCTCCACCGAATGCAAATACTCTGCAGTTCCTTTTCCTCCCCTCTGTGCTCCTCTCTTCCTCCTCTTCTTGGCTGACGGCGAGGTGGGACTCAGACCGCCGCAAAAGGAGACCTAGGGCGGCACGCCAGAGGGGGCTAAAGACGTTGGCGGAGGAGGCCTAGGGCGGCATGCGGAGGCGATTCG
Source organism: Hyparrhenia diplandra (assembly GCA_015847255.1). Classification (NCBI taxonomy): domain Eukaryota; kingdom Viridiplantae; phylum Streptophyta; class Magnoliopsida; order Poales; family Poaceae; genus Hyparrhenia; species Hyparrhenia diplandra. The sequence goes on from JADLZK010008762.1 coordinate 82,338, forward strand.
GCGCCCGGCGGCGGGATGCGCTGGGGCGGCACCCTCGAGGCTGCTTGGGGCGCCCGACGGAGGAGAACCGGCAAAGTATCTGCGGCGACATGGCAGGCCGGTGTTGTGCGCGGCCGCACCCGCGCACTCGCATCAGCCACGCCACCACCGCGCGTCGTTGTCGTCGTGAAGCGGTACAACTTCGCTTCGCTACGTGCGCAACTTTGACCTAGGCCACGAGGGCTACGATGCCAACGCCCGCGTGCATCTACTATACGCCTGTTCCTTCTCCTCACACTTTCTTGCGGGTCCCGACCGCTTCTGCCGTCTCCTCCTCATCCGCGGTCGTTGGTTGGCGGGCGATGCCGGCCCGACCTCCCGGTGGTCGCCGCCACAAGCTAGTGCGCTACCACCAAATTAGATGATGCTAGATTGGGACCGTCGCGGGAAGGGGAAGCGCGGGCGGGGGAGCCGGGGTGCCCGGGGCGGCGGGACTGGGATGGGGGCTGGCGATGGATGAGTGTTGGGTTCCGTCTGTTGGAGACAAGTACTTTTGCATCCTCTCTTGTTTCATTGCGTGCGCTTGGCAAACCTTGCAATGTCTCTCATATTTGCCTCCTCGGTGTTGGAGATAGTCTTAGGTCTATTTGGTTTGCCTGTTAGGTTCCCACAGTAATCATATGCAAAAGACACTCCTACCCTTCCCTTCCTACTGGGCCTGCATCGCTCGTTCCCTCCCGATTCCCGACCTGGCCCTTGTTCGCTCGGGCGGCATGGGAGAAAAAAAAGCGAAGGTCGGTGCCGCCGCCCAATGCCCAATGCCTGTCGATGCCACCCCCTCTTCCCCCCCCCCCTCCCCTGCCGCCCGCCTGCTGCTCATCCGCCGCCATCCCTAACTCGTCCTCGTCGCCCCCTTACCCTCCATGGTGACGGCGGCCGGATGGGCATGGACGGCGCCACCCCCGGCCGAGGTGGCGCCTGTCATCACCTTAGCCATGGGGTCGCTTATGAGTAGTTGACAAGTTGAGTTTTTAGGCCCGCATGCCTATTATGTGTTGGGCTTGGCCCATGTATGTAATGAAACAATTTGTGCACTGTTGATTGATGCATCGAATATGAACAATTCAGTTATCTTACGTCTCTATCTTCTTCCACCTCTCTTCTACGCTTGAAGCGGCACCGTCGTGCTCCTCATCGTGCGTTCGCCGGCAAATCCTCTACTACCACGACCGTCGTGCATGTTCGCTAGCCTTATCCTTCGTCACTCCTACGGGATCGTGACATTTGGCATCGAGCCGGTCCAATTCGCGATGAATCCAGTTCGGTTTCGATCGATTTTGATCTCTCCACCAGCCCCTAATCCGGACTACCGTCACTTCTCCGATCCGTTCGCATCTCCCGATCCACCACCAACGCCGCAACATCCACCCACTCTGGCGGCACGAGGACCAAACCAATCCACCCGTATGGCTACCATCGAGCACAAGTTGGATCGCTATCGCGCGAGATGAATTCCACGCTGCGAAGATAATGGAGGCAGCGAGCGCGCGGATGCGTAGCGATCTCAAGACTCTCGCATCTGCCTATATATGTGCATGCAGCCCGAGGGCCGCCCGGCCCGATCCGTGGCTGTTGACACCTACTAAAGCAGCATAAAAATACAAGTTTAAAAACATGAATTAAGGGCTAAAGTCAAAGACTAAACATAAGTCTAGGGGGTCTAACTAACGTAATTCCACGAGTTTTGGTATTACGTGCCTTTCTGAGGGACTTAATAGATAATTGCAGAGAAAGATGGAGAAGGTTCCAGAATATACAAGACTTATCATGACCAAACTTGTCCGTGAATCAACTCAACCCGAAAAGTGGACTAAAACATTCTAGAAGACACCGTGAGGACACGAGAAAAGACGGGAAGGTGGCGTGGCACGCCCGGACTGGCGGCCGCCACTCTCCACCATGGCGGCCGCCGAGTGGGACCCCCTGTCGGCCTCCCTTTTTTATGTCGGTTCACTACCGACATTGAGGTTGTTTCTACGCCGTTGTTCAAGGTCGGTTTGATCCAAGGGTTGACGTTCATCGACGGGTACTATATAAGAAGACCGGTGACCACGAGGCTCATAACAATTTCATAACAATCTCATTATCATACCCATCAAGTCCGCCAAGTCTAGACATAAGCTCTAGTTCATACTAGTAGTCATTAGCTATCTAACTAGTTCTAGTTGAAGATCAAGTTCATCTTGAGTTCTCGATTAGTCAAGAAGTAGCAAGGATCGTTCTTGAGACTTCTCTCTTGTATTCAATCTGTAAGTTCTCTTATATCTAGAGTACAATTGTTATGGCTTTGATCTTTATAATTATCATATTCTTATTGATATGTGTTTATGCTTGCTATGATTATATATTTAGTTTAGTAAGATTGCTTTATATTTTATGCATGGAATTGTATAGCATCCATATAGATGATCACTATGTGGGTGATAAGCAATGTGTAAACGTGGTGTTTATACAACGTTTATCTACAATTGCACCCTACATTCCGGGCCGTGTGGTAGATCGCGGGAGTGACTTGATTCTGTTGAGTCCTTTGGAATCCACCCTCCGAATGTAGGACACGTCGAAAGTTAGATTACGGTGGTGGATAAGTTTTGTCCTTATTCGTCATTGGTAATGCTTGCCATGTGTAGAAGTAATCCAACCTTGCCATGATAGCTAGATGTATTGCACTAATTGTAGTATTCATTGACATGTATGATTAGGAGTATCTTAGGAATATTCATTCTAGTCTAATTTATAACATGCTAATTGCTTGTATGATTCTAATAGCTTAATGATCTTAGACTTGGGTATTTATCAATTATATAATTATCTTTATCTTGTGACTTATCCTGTTGAGTAATGTTAGATACTTATGGCAACTCTGCATTATACTCTTGTGAAGTGGATGATCTCATAATTAAATCACAATATATAAATCTTTAGATATCTTTTCTCTCTACCTTTCCATAGACTCCCTTCCTCGTGGTAAAATATAAATACGATACCGGATTACTCGGTGAAGTGCTACAATTGGTATTTCTATCTCAGGCGCTTGCGAGATATCATGTTTATTCTTTTATCAAGGCCAATCAAGAATACCATACCCCGCATTTCTTAGCGTTATTGCTAGGGTGACAGACTAGTGTATAGGTAATGCCTAGAAATGAGTGGTATACCTTGAGTACATATCCCGGTGAGATTAACTCCACTATGGATAATGTTGCTAAGTTACATCCCACTATTAACACCACCTAACTCCGCTTTGTTGGATCATGAGGTTAATCCCATATCCAAGCTAACATGATTAGATAGATATCCCATATATATTTCTTTTCGCCGCCCTAATTGGGATCGTGTAAGAAATATCAACAAGCATTTTAAAGCGCCGTTCTTGGGAAGGCGTAGTCTATTTTAGAGAAAAATAAATTTTATCTTGGCTTTGTTTTTCAAAACTTTCTTAGTTTAGGAGAGCTTAGTCAATCTTTCTATTTTGAAAATGTGTTTCCAAAAACTTCAAAAAGTTTTTCTAGTGCTTCTTTCCAGCTATCTCTAGTTTGGGAGGGTATTAGCCAAAACTTAGACGGTGTTATTCTTATTAAGTTGGTATTGTTTTCGACTTACTAGTTAGAAAGGGTGCTAGCCAAAAATCTTATAAACACATCATATAAAGGAAACAAGAGAGATCCCTTTACATCACCTAATGCATTGAGAACCCATTATCACATACTCAAACAGGTTCACCCCTGTTCTTTATTTTGTTTTTATCTTATGCGGGGAAAATATATGTATGAAAAATAATCTTCTAGATAATTTTGTTGAAGATCCCGAAAAATTAATCGGGGAGGCCAAAGCAAAACTCGCAGACAAACCCCAAAGACCTACATCATCATCATCTTTGTCCGATAATTCAAGACCTATGAATCGGAAGTTAATCAAGTTACTAAAGACTTGACATCTCAATTTGAAGCTATGGCAACCAAGACACTTCGTGAATTTTTCAGCTCCTACCACGGAAAACATTATTGTTGGTCCGAAGGTAGAGGTTGGAGACAAAGGCTTTGAGCTTAAGCCGGGGCTCATTAATATGGTGCAAGCAAGTCAATTTTGTGGAAAGGCACATGAAGATGCTAGTGCTCATCTCCAACACTTTCTCGGAGATTTGCGGTACATTTACTATGAAGGACGTACCCGAAGATGCCATATTGCTCCGCCTCTTTCCATTCTCTTTGTTGGGAAGGGCCAAGCAATGGTTTTATGCTACCAAAGATAAGAATACTACATGGGATATATGTTCTACAGCCTTTCTTGCCAAATTCTTTCCCCGTGGGTAAGACCAATGCCTTAAGGGGAAGATATCAAATTTTTAACAACAACATGATGAATCAGCCCCCTCGAAGCATGGGAGCGTTTTCAAGATTATATTTCAGAATGTCCACACCATGGGATGGAGAAGTGGCTATTGATGCAAACTTTCTATCATGGGCTTATTCCCGATTGCTCGTGAAACTATGGATGCCGTTTGGTGGTGGTGCTTTCTTATCACTTACATTAACTCGTGCCACGTAACTTGTGGAGAAGATGGCTTCCAACCAAGGTTGGAGTGAAGAACGTCAAACTCGTAAGAAAGGAATGCATCAGCTAAAAGAAGTAGATATGCTATCTGCTAAAATGGACCTTATCATGAAGAAGCTAGAGGATAGAGATCCTCAACCCAGAGCAGTTATGCAAATTCAAGACTCACATATGACATGTGAAGAATGTGGAAACTTAGGCCACACTGGAAGGAATTGTCCAGAGACTCTGGAGGACATCAATTTCATCAATAACAACAACAATTTCCGTCCTCAACGAGAATCCTGGTGAGATTAACTCCACTATGGATAATGTTGCTAAGTTACATCCCACTATTAACACCGCCTAACTCCGCTTTGTTGGATCATGAGGTTAATCCCATATCCAAGCTAACATGATTAGATAGATATCCCATATATATTTCTTTCGCCGTCCTAATTGGGATCGTGTAAGAAATATCAACAGTGGCCCAGCATTTTCCCGGCCCAGCCCGATGCACCGGGCGTGCACGGCGCCACCACGGCCCGTGGCACGGTCCATTCCATAGGAGGCACGGTGGGCGACCCAACAAAAACAAAGGCCTGTTAAAATTTTTATGTTTTGACTATGAATTGGCCCAACCCACAACTAACTTTCTCTCCTATCAAGTCTACCAGCCTAACCTAACTTCTCTCCCACTCTCTCATCGACATCGCGATCGACAGGCACGACCCGCCGCCGCCTTCATTGTCCACATCGCATCGCGAGACGCGGCGCGCGGCGGCTGCGGACCGCGAGGAGCGCGCAGGCAGCGGGTCAGCTTGGGCGCAGAAGAGTGCTGGCGGCGGCGCGCCGGGCGCGAGGAGCAGCGCCGTGCGGCAAGAGGAAGCAGCGGCGTGGCGCCGCGCAGCATGGAGCGGCGGCGGCGCACGAGGAGGAGCACGGGCGGTCGAGGAGGGAGCGCAGCGTGGAGCGGCGGCATGCCGTTAGGCGGCGTCCCGTGCTCCCGTGCTGTTGGGCCGGCCCGATTGCCCAACGAGGCCGTGCTGGGCCGTAGGCCAGCCACGGCCGCCGCCGCCGCGGCCCGGCGACAGGCATGACGGCCCGAGGCGGCCCGACAATGCTGGCCCGGCACGCCCGATGGACATATATATCTGCGCCCTCGCCGCCGCCCTCTTCACTAGCGTCCTCGACTCCGACTCGCTACGGCAGCAGTCGCGACGCCACCGTCGACCCCGCGACAGACTGCAGCGCCTACATCGACCGCCACCACCATGCTCGGTGCTATCGACGCGCCCGGCCGAATCCACTGCTGCACCGACCTCCTCGACATCGACTGCTCTGATCTGCCACGTCCATGACGCTCGGTGACATCACCGAGAGTGCAGTCCTGTTCTCTGCTTGCAGCAAGCAAGACACAGCGTCGCAGCTCAGGCAAGGTGCAGAGGATGACCCTGTCGTCGCCCCGCCCACCAGGTATTTGACGGATGGCTTCCACCGTGACACCAACATGCTGATGCTTGGGAACACCACCAATACCATCTCAACTATGCTGCCACCCTCAGCAACACACATGCTCACAGAAGTTTCAGCTCCAACGAACATAAAAAGCATTTTTTTATCTGAGCTAGTTCGAGTATGTTCTAAAGAAGCCGTACCTATGATTATAGGTGGTGATTTTTAATATTATTCGTAGACCAGATGAAAAAAATAATGATAATTATAGTGATAAATGGCCGTTTTTGTTTAATGCTGTGATTGATACACTTAACTTAAGAGAGATAGAAATGTCAGGTAGAAATTTCACTTGGGCTAATAATCTTCCTAATCAAACTTTTGAAAAACTAGACAGAGTCCTTGCCTGTACTGACTTTGAAAACAATTTCCCTCACATCACTGTACATGCTTTAAATAGAGAAATTTCTGACCACACACCCTTACTATTCTCTACAAATAATTCATCCCCAAATAATCAACATCATTTCAAATTTGAACTCGGTTGGTTACTACGAGATGGATTTTGTGAGATGGTGAGTCAAGTATGGGAAAATACTTTTTGTAATTGGCACTCCTATAGAGCGTTGGCAGGCTAAAATTAGAAGGCTTCGCCAGTATCTCCGTGGATGGGCTAAAAATGTCAGTGGCGTGTACAAAAAAGAAAAAACAAAATTGTTGAACAAATTAGATGAACTAGATAAAAAAGCTGAAGTATTTTCACTCAACCAATCGAACTGGATCTAAAACATGTGTTAAATGAAAGGTTAGCCGAAGTTATTAAGAGAGGAAGAAATTAAGTGGTACCAAAGATCTAAGGCAAAACATTTTTAGAAGGGGATGCAAATACGAAGTATTATCATTTGCTTGCTAACGGTAGACACCGCAAAACTCGTATCTTCCAGCTAGAGGACGGGAATAATATAATAAATGGTGATGCTCAATTAAAAGAGTATATTACCAAGTATTATAAAGACCTTTTGGTCCCCGGACGCCTCACATTTTATCTTTGGAGGAGGCGAATGTTGCTGATATTTCACGTGTCTCTCGGCTAGAGAATGAGTTTCTAATGTAACCCTTCTCTGTTGATGAGGTTAGAGCTGCAATTTTTCGAGATGGAACATAATAAGGCACCAGCCCGAGATGGCTTTAGGCAAAAATTTTATCAGGTCTTTTGGAATATTATAAAGGATGATCGATGGCTCGCTTACGGACTTCCATCAAGGAGATCCGCATTTAAATCGTCTTAATTTTGGAACCATCATACTTTTACCTAAGAAGAATGATGCGAAAGTAATTCAGCAATACTGAGACCCATCTGTTTCTTGAATGTATCTTTCAAAATATTCACTAAGGTAGCAACAAAAAGATTGACTACCGTTGTAATGCAGAGGATAATTAGACCTACACAAACGGCCTTTTTGCTAGGTAGAAATATTATGGAAGGAGTAGTGATACTTCATGAGACAATACATGAACTTCATACCAAAAAGAAAGATGGGGTAATTTTTTTAAGATAGACTTTGAAAAAGCTTATGATAAGGTTAAGCGGAGTTTTTTACAACAAATTTTAAGAATGAAAGGGTTCTCACAAAAATGGTGTAAATGGATAGAAAGTTTCACACAAGGAGGAAATGTTAATATTAAAGTAAATGACACATTAGGTAATTATTTTCAAACCAAGAAAGGCTTGAGGCAAGGAGATCCCATGTCGTCCATACTATTTAATATAGTGGTCGACATGTTGGCTATTCTAATTGCAAGAGCGAAGGATGCAGCCAAGGTTGAGGGAATTATCCCAAACTTAATCCGGGATGGTCTGTCCATCTTACAATACGCGGATGACACAGTTATTTTTATGAGCCATGATGTTCAAAAGGCAGTAAATATGAAACTTTTATTAAGCACCTTTGAACAATTATCGGGCTTAAAGATAAACTTCCATAAAAGTGAGATATTTTGCTTTGGTAAAGCAAAAGAGCAGAAGAGTTTTATTCGCAATTATTCGGTTGTATTGTTGGGAAATTTCCTTTTTCGTTACATTGGCCTACCCATGCATTTTAGAAAGCTAAATAATAAAGATTGGAAAATTATTGAGGAGAGGATTGAAAAAAAAACTAAGTGGATGGAAAGGAAAATTGTTGTCGATGAGGGAGGGCAAGCGGGTCCTCATAAATTTGGTATTATCTAGTCTAACGATGTTTATGATGTCTTTTTTGAACTACCAAAAGGTGTTCTTGAAAAGATTGATTGCTTTAGATTGCGCTTTTACTTGGTAAAATGATGAGCATAAAAAAGAAATATAGATTAGCAAAATGGGAAATTTTATATCAACCCAGAGATCAAGGAGGATTGGGCATTCAAAATTTGAGTTTACAAAATAAATGCCTACTAAGTAAGTGGCTCTACAAATTACTAAATGAGGATGGTTTGTCGCAAGAATTAATTAGAAATAAATATATAAAAGACAAAACTTTGGGGAGTTGTTATAAAAGCCAACAGATTAGCATTTTTGGAAAAGCTTGATGAATATCAAAGACAGTTTTTTTAGATCTTGGCTCTTTTAAGGTAAAAGATGGGTCTCAAACCGGGTTTTGGTATGATACTTGGCTGGGTAATAAGCCTCTAAAAAGATAAATTGCCCTCGCTTTTTTAACATTGAAGGAAACATGATTACATTTGCACAAGTACTTAGTTCAGTCCCGCTAAATATTTCTTTTTAGACGGAATTTAGTGGGAGCGAATCTAAATGCTTGGTATAGAATTGTTGCATCCCCTGTAAAATTTAAATTTAAGCGAACAGAGGGATATCTTTTCTTGGAGTCTAAATGCTTCCGGAATCTTTACAGTCAAGTCTATGTATGTTACGTTAATTAACAACGGTGTCGAGTGTCAAAAGATATTTGGCAAATTAAAGTTCCTATGAAAATTAAAATTTTTCTTTGGTATCTAAAAAAGGTAAAGTTCCTATGAAAATTAAATTTTTTCTTTGGTATCTAAAAAAGTTGTGATCCTAACTAAAGATAATTTAGTTAGACGTAATCTGGAATGGTGACAAAAATTATTACGTTTGCCATTTTAGGAAACAATTCAACATCTTTGTTTTGAGTGTTATTATGCCAAATTCTTATGGCGCTATACATATACTTTTTTGGTTTAGCTTCTCCCACTAGTATGAATGACTTATTCATAAGGTGGTCAAAGATTGCAAATAAAAAAGTATAATTCATTGTTATTAACTGCAGCGCCGCACTTTTATTGGGCAATTTGGTTGACAAGGAAAGAAGTGGTTTTTTGATAAATGTAGACCAAAATCTTTCTTGCGAGGTATTGTTAGGGGAACGCATTGGTTACATCGGTGGGCAAGTCTGCGGCAGCATGAGGACCCGGCGGGAACGCTGTTACATGCCGCATACAATATCTTGAGTCATCGGCGTTACAATTTTTTTTTTCTAGTGGATGGTCATCGCAATACATATTGGTCATGTTTAGGGAAAACTTCTCTATTCTTGTCTCGCAAACTTGTTGCGGTCGTCATATTTTAATTTAGGAGATACTTTGTAATAATTGGTGCGATTTTATGTTGATAGATGAAGCCGGATTTGTTATCCATTATCTAAAAAAAAAAGTATGTTGTCTCAATTAAAAGAGTATGTTGTCTCAATTAAAGCCGGATGTGAGCCTCTGTCCTTTCTCAGTTAATGATGACAAGTGCTATGACTCAGTGATGTTGTGGCCACCTCCTCTGAGTCGCTGGAGGTGTTACTCTGCACCTATGTATTTGACCGTGGAAAGAGTAGAAGGGGCAAGTGGACAGTGAGTGCAAACATTCAGGAGGTCCCTAAGGTGTTTGTTAGAATGACCAATATGAGTCTAGAGATGTCAGCACCATTACCTGCTAGCTTGCTTGACAAAGGACCTTGGCCACCTACTATGAATCACCGGATATCTTGTCCTGCTTCCTATTATGTGTTTGATTGGGGAAAGAGTGGGGAGAGAGATCTTATGTACGATAGTGCCCCTCCTTAAGTGCCACGCGGGCGGCAGCGCGGATGTTGGGCCGGCCCACGCGCGTGCGCGGCTTGCTGGCTGCTGGCCGAGCTGGGCTGGGCTGGCTGGTGCAGGCCGACTCCTCTTCCTCCTTTCCTTTTTCTTTTTTTTTTTTTATTTTCTATTTTCTATTTCCTTTCTTCCAAACTATTTTCTAGCTAAGCCAATTCTCCTATGTTGATGTACATAAGTTGCCGTCATTTTCACCACGTTAGTGGCCTTCTAGAGGTCATTAGGGTCATGGCTATTTCCTTTCCAATGGTAGGCAACAAGACAAGATTTAAATAAAATGTGTTGTGGATTTTATTGAGCATCACATAATAAAATCATAAACTCCAAATCACCCATGGTTGATTGATTATGCAAAATGCTTGGAATAAAAGTAAGCATAGGAGCTACTTGTGCAACTAGTTAGGGGTTCCCTACATGCCACATCATCATTGCGTAGGTCTTTTGAATTTTTTTTTTGAAAGTTGCAAAATTTGAGTGCTTGAAAACCCCGGGTTGTTACACTTACCCCGACGCGGCTCCATCCTCCACCCCACCCCGACGTGCTCCATCCCTTCCCGACCTACGGCCATGGCGATCCATGGAGCACGACGCGGCGGTCACTACTACAAAATTTCTTTTGTGAGGCACTCCTAAAACATTAACCGTGGTGGTTATTTAGAAACCGCCGCGGTAAATGACTTGATTTACCGAGGCGGGGTTTTTTAATTAACCATGGTGGTTGAGAACCACCATGGTAAATAGATTAACCGTGGCGGATCTTTTAATTGGCCCGCCACAAAAATTGGGCCCAGCCTATCAGTCCAGAAGCCCTTTTTCGTGGCCACAAATATATATATGAGCACTTCACCCGCGCGCCTCCGTCACTAGGGTTTCACTTCTCTTAGTCTCAATACCCGGCCCCACCCCTCTCCCTCCCGAGCCCCAACCCTCCCTCTCTCCATCCCTCCCTCCCCCGAGCCCCAACCCTCCCTCTCTCCATCCCTCCCTCTCCCTCCCAAGCCCGCTCCCCCGAGCACGCATCCGTCTTCGCGCCGAGCACGGATCCAAGGCGTCCCCAACACGGATCTGGCGCCCCCGAAAGCACGCACGGTGGTGGCGTCCTCGAGCACGGATCCGGGCGGCCCCAAGCACGATGGTGGCACAGGCTCCATGGCGGGCGCTCGCCCACCTCGAAGCTCCATGGTGGCGGCGCCTCGAGCTCGTCGCCACGCCGGCCACCCACTCCCTCCTCGTCCACCTCGAAGCTCCATGGCGGTGGCGGCCGAAAGCTTGTCGGCGCGGCCACCCCACCTCCCTTCCCGTCCCACCACGAGCTCCATGGCGGGCAGCCTCGAGCTCGCCGGCGCGTGGCCACCCCACCTCCCTCCCGACCCACCGACAGCTCCATGGCGGCGCGGCCTCGAGCTCGTCGGCGCACGCCACCCACCTCCCTCCCCGGCCACCGAGCAGCTCCATGGTGGCGGCCTTGAGCTTCGCCGCGCGCCACCCCACCTCCCTCCCGGCCACCGGCGGCTGCTCGGCTACTGGTCCATGGGTATGATACTAGTATTAAATAGAGTGTTATATCAATAAAATTACTGACTTGACAGGGTCATTAAACGAGGGAGTTTCATCAGACAACACAGCTCGGTAACTACGCCATGAAGTTATGCATCGATGCTGTTCTGAGTCTTGGAGATGCTGTTTGCGAGCTGGCAAGATCCGAATCCCGCAAGCAACTGGCCTAATCGGTCCAATAGTTTCATGGCCCACAGTCAAACTCCCTTTAACTATACTCCAAATAGCACTGGCTTGCACCTGCCGGTTTTGACGGCCCACATGCTAGTACTGTGTATTTTTCTTAAGTCAGAAGTTTATAATGCGATCGAGACAAGCAAAGTAAGATGGGATCTTAAAACTAGGGCCTGATTGACTTGGGCCATATAGGCTTTTTACAATTAGGACCTGACTAGTCTTCTTCCCAAATTCAAACTATAAGGGTCTGTTTGGTTGTGACTTATGCAAAAGCTTTAAACTGTGAACTGTAGAAAAATAAGTTGTTGTGAGCTATAAGACGTGAGAAAGCTGAAAGTCATTTGTTGAAAAAATCATAAAGCTATAAGTTTTGTAAGAAATGGCGACTATATAATTAATGACCCCTTAAGTCTTGAGAGAATTTTTATATGCAAATTAATCGAAACATGTTTTGTTCACTAGATTATTCATAGGTTCTTATATGATAATTTTGGAAATGGAAAATTATTTTTTGTATGATCTACATTCGCCATAACGCAGAGTCGATCTGATGATAAAGATCGAGTCCATGGTGTACTCCATGGATCCTTGGTCGTCTTCTAAGATGTTCATTGAAGCTTTCCTAACGGCATCCGTAGCTCGCTGCACGTTTAACGATTAAAGAAGCTAGGGCGGGGAGTTTGGAGGGTAGGTACGCATAGATCAAAACTGAGAGTCCTAGTGAGTGCCTTCGCGCTAGAGCGCATTATTCTCTCACCCATGTGGGTGGAATTCACCTTATTGCTTTGTTACCGTTAGGGGCGCCCTAAACAAGCTAGCTCGAGTTGACAAACAAGCTAAGCCACCCTATAGTAGTGCACTTGCATCAGATCATGGGTGGGCCTGCCAATCCTTGGCCACCATCCAAACGTTGCGCTTGCGTCTGGTCAATGGCCAATTTTTGGTTTGTGAGCCTGGGTTAACAATGAGCCGATCAATGGCCATTTTTGGTTTGTGAGCCTGGGACAACTCGTTGTTATTATCCTAACAAGCAAGTAACATGGGATTTTGAAACTAGGACCTCACTGAGTTGACCCATCAGAGCGACATCGTCAAAACTTGGCCATAGGCTTTTACAATTAAGACCTGACAAGTCTTCTTCCCAAATTAAAAAATAAAAATATATTAGGGTCTCTGTGGCTAGTCTGCGACTTGTAGAAAAAGCTAAAAGCCGTGAGTTGTAGAAAGCTGTCATGAGCTGTAAGATATAAGAAAGCTAGCTAAAAGTTAATTACTCCCTCCATCCCAAATTGTAAGTCATTTTAAGAATCTTGGAAAGTTAAAGCATCCAAGTTTGATAAATTTATATGACAATAAGTTAATAACACTTACTCCCTCCGTTTCAAATTGTAGTTCACTTTAGCTTTTCTAGATACATTGATTTTTTGCTATGCACCTAGTCATACACTATGTCTAGATACATAGTAAAACAAATGAATCTAGGAAAGCCAAAGTGAACTACAATTTAAAACTAAAGGACTAGGTGTCAACTAAGTATCATTGGATTCTTAGTTAATTATATTTTTATAGTATACATATTTATTGTCATAAATCTTTTTAATTCTCTCTAGAGTTTTCGTTAACCTTAAGATTCTTTGCCTCTCCAAGATTTTTGAAATGACTTACAATTTAAAATGAAGGGAGTATTAGGTTGAAACAACCGTAAAAACTATAGGTTTGGTAAAAATATCTATAATGCCCCGTCCAGGCACGAGAGGTTGTTTATATACTTCCTCTCTGTTCCATAAAACATGCAATTCTCACTTCCCCGAGTCAAGCATGACCAACTTTGACTAAAATTATATAAAAAAGTACTAACATTTATGAGGAAAAAAGTATTCTTAAATTAGTTGTGAAATATATTTTTATAATAAAATTTGTTTCGAGACATAAATATTAATATTTTTTCTATGGTTGCATATTTTTTTTTTTGGAATGGATGGAGTACAAATTAATCGAAACACGTTGTTTGTTCACAGGTTCTTATATATATGATAATTTTAGAAATAAAAAAATATATTTTTTTAAGTTCTGCATTCGCCATTAACACAGACTCGGTCTGATGATAAAGAACCAATCGATGGTGTACTCCATGGATCGTTTGGTCGTCATCTAGGATCTTCATTAGGAAGCCACCTCCCGTCCTGCAGGCCAGGCCGTGTGCAGTAGGGGTTTCGCTGAAGCGCAAGCGACATCACCGTCGTAGCTGCCCAAGTGTGGCCCGAAGGGAGGATGACCATCATGGAAGAAAGTGGAGGTAGGAGGCAACGGTAGTCCCGGTGGAAGGAGGCCGCCGTCCCTACCAAGGTGGAGGGCACCGACAGATCTGGCCGCCACTACTTGGAGAAGTTTATTTAGTTTTTAAAGTCAAGACTTTCCTGGCTCTGTACTGCTGTTTTAAAAATTAGGGCACAAAAAATTATACGCCATTTGTTGTAGCTAGTGTGCCCTTAGCCTCGTCAGGGCCGGTGGGGGGGTGTGGCCGTGTGTAAGTCAGGGGCATTGCCTTGCATGTCGCATCTATAAATACCCCCTCACCTTGAAGGCTCCTCATCGCATTGCCATCTCTCCTCAATCACACACACACAAGTCATCTCTTCTCAATCACACAGAGAGTCCAAAAAAAAAAAAAAAAAAAAAAAAACCCCCACCAGACCACCACTCTCTCACGCCGTCACGCGCACATCCGATCCGCACACTCAAAAGGGAGAAGGCTGCAGGAGCCCGGCCACCTCTCAAGGTAATCCTCCTCTGGCAGCAACGATATATTTATCCAGATTAAGTGCGTGAAAATGGAAATTCAGTTATCCTTATGTTTGAATTTGCATTGGATAAAACTTAAGTACCGATATCTGTATTCATTTATATTTCTCATATCATTATTAAATTTAATTTAATAGTATTGTGATTTAGTTGAACCTATGTATTTGTTGTTTGTATTTAGATATTTTTATCTATTCGTTTGTTGTCTTGTATTATTTTGAGTTCTGCTCTGGTACTCCCTAACTAAAAAAACATTGTGAACCTCAAAGCAAGAGTACTTACTGTTTTTTTTTTTTGACAAAGTAGTTACTGTGGTTAGGTGCAGGTTCGTATTATCAATATGTATATAGACAATTAATTTCATTCTTATTCAACTTAGAAAAAATGCTAATAGCTGTAGTATAATGTTTCATTAGAAAAAATGCTAGCATGTCCTGGGTTCAAATTTTCGTTATTATTTTTTATGAATTTTTTGGAGGTGACCGAAGAAAAAATCAAGGTTTCACATAACATTAATGTATGCATATGATTTATTGAATATATATAATTCTTGATGAATCATATTTTTTGTTGTCTATGTTGCATATTCTTCTAAAAATTCATTTAGTTTAGATCTTTTTTTAAAAAATATATATTTGTTGAGCCTATAAAAACTATTATCAAAAATTTATAAATTTTCATGATTTCAAGGGTGACTAAAAAGAGTCATACTAACATTGAAAACCCAAACATGTCTCTCTTGAACTCATTTTGCCTCATTTAAATTTATTTTGTTTGCTTTTCTAAATCAAAACATGCTATTTGTTGCGTTAACTACCCACGCCATATGAATTCAAAAAAAAAAAAAAAAAAAAAAACCTACCCACGCCATATATACTATCCTGCGTGATTAGGAGATGTTAGCATCCACGCGCATATGCATCCATGCAAAATCTGGAGTTTACATGTATTTACCCCTAACCATATTAACTGCTTTGGCTTTAAGATTTATAAAGATTTTTTAGGAAGGGGCACCGGAGCAGTTCTCTATTATTTTTATATTCTTTTTGTGTGATTACTTTAATTTTATAAATACTTTATTGACTATTGAATAATTAGTTGTTCATAGATTTTTTTTTTTTTTCTTTTTACCTACTTATAGTTACTACTATATTATTTATTATATTTACCACTCTTTCCACGAGCTATCTTTGTCTACATGATGCATGTGTGTTATATGTCTCATACTTTAATATTGTTCTTTGAAAACTATCGATGAAAAGATATATAGATGAATGTCTGAATGCAAATTGGAATCTAAACTACCTATTTTGTATTCGTATTCAGAACATTGAAAACCATACCACACAAACTTATGATCCAGATTATTAGAACTCCGTTCTAACTCATTCACAAGTGCCATAAATATATATATTATTATGATGCACTACTAATGAGTAATTAGCTGGCGCTTTGTTTTTGCGAAGTAATTAGCTGGCGCTTGATCGAATTGTTGTTCGTCATCCTGCAGCAGCCATAGCTTAAGCATAGTATCAATGGACTTTGCCATCAGTGCGGCGAAATGGGTGCTGGGCAAGGCGCTGGCCCCCGTCATGGACGGCATGCTAGAGGCATGGGCAGCCAGCAAGAATCTCGGCCTCAACATGGACGAGCTCAAGATGGAGCTGTTGTACGCGCAAGGCATGCTCGACCATGCGCAGGGCAGGGAGATTCATAGCCCTGCACTCAAGGAGCTGCTGCTCAAGCTACAACAGCTGGCGTATGATTCCAACGACATGCTGGACGAGCTGGACTACTTCCGCATCCAGGATGAGCTAGAAGGCACCTTCGAGGCTGCCGACATGGATGCCCGAGGTGGCATCCATGACACCACCCTCCATGCCAGAGCTGTTATTGTTGAGCAGGTTCATAGAGTCGTCGGACAGGACTCCCCTGATGATCAGGAACAAGAACAAGAAGAAGCGAGGGAAAGGCAGAGGGGTCAGCCCGAAGAGAAGCCTGCAGGAGGCGTGCGTAGGCTCGCTTACAATGCTCGCCATACCATCGGTAAACACCTTCTATGCTGCACTTGTTCCCCTTGTGTCCAAGCTGATGGTGACTCTGGCACCATGGAAACCACCCTTCCAGTGCCAAAGCAAGAGACTATAGTAGACTCCCCTACCCCTCCTGTCCAAGCTGATGGTGACTCTAGCACATTAGATACCATCACACCAGCTGCGCCACAACGAGAGCGAGAGGACGTGGTAGATTCACAACATTGTTCACCTAGTAAAAAACTAGAGTTTGTAAGGGGTGAGGATGTCGAGTAGAATGAAAGCTATAGTTGAGGAGCTGAAGCCGCTGTGTGCTAAGGTCTCTGTCATTCTTAACCTAGAGCTGTTGCATTCCAACCGTAGCATAGCCCAGGTCATTGCTGAAGAACTACGTGCTCCTCGCGTGAAGGAACAGGGAAATATACCCATTCTCCCCGACAATGATGTTAAGGCACGACCCAAAACCACCTCAGATATTTTAGAACCTGCTTTTTGTGGAAGGAAGGATGAGACACAAAAAATTATGGACATCATCCAAGAAAACCACTCTTCTGACCGGGACTTGATTGTTCTACCAATTGTTGGTCTAGGGGGTATGGGGAAAACAACGCTCACACAACATATTTATAAAGAAGCTGAAACATTCTTTGACGTGAGGATATGGGCATGTGTATCAACCGATTTTAGTGTGCCTAGACTGTTGAAGGATATTTTGGAGGAGTATGATAAAAAAAAAAAAAGGGATAAAAAAAAGAAAAGGGATATGGAGGAGTATGCTAAAACACAAAGAGAGGATATTTTGGAGTCTAAGTTAAAAGGTACACCAGAGGAACAGATTGAAAAAATATTAACATCTAAAAGATTTTTGCTTGTCCTGGATGATATGTGGGACACTATTAATAATGATGGATGGGACAGGCTGTTGGCACCGTTTAGAAAAGGGCAAACAAAGGGTAACATAATAGTGGTCACAACTCGGTCTCCATCAGTAGCACAAATTGTTAAGTTGATACCAACTGATAGCACAATAGAGTTGGAACGTTTGGACCCAGTGGCGTTTCGTGAGTTTTTCTGGTCATGTGTATTTGGTGGTGATAATAAGTCAAAACAAGAACACAAAGAATTATTAGATGACATTGGAGAAGAGATAATGAAAAAACTTAAAGGCTCCCCTCTTGCAGCAAAAACTGTAGGCAGATTACTGAGGAATAACCTGGATCGGCATCACTGGAAAAGAGTCCTAGATAGTAGAGAATGGGAATTACAAACTGGTGATAGTGACATTATGCCTGCATTAAGGCTTAGCTATGATTTTCTACCTTTTCACCTGCAACGCTGTTTTTCCTACTGTGCCTTGTTTCCAGAAGATTACATGTTCACTAGCCAACAACTCATTCACTGGTGGATAGGTCTAGATATTCTACAGCCTGGTCCTCAAAATAAAAGCATAGAAGAAATCGGGCAGGTCTATTTGGATGATTTGGTTAACCATGGATTTATCAGAAAAAATACTATAAGCAGTACAGATACTCAGTATAGTATCCATGACCTCCTACATGATTTAGGCCTCAAGGTTGCATCACCTGAATGTCTTTGCTTAAATTCCTCTAATGTGGTGCCAGCAGAAATTTGGCCATCTGTGCGTCACTTATCTATCATCATAGATGCTGCAGATGATGGAAAATTTGACGATTTTATAAATGCACTAAGAGAACTACTATTAGGGAGAAGATTCAAGATTGATAACCTGCAAACTTTGATGGTGTTTGGAAAATTGGATGAAAAATTCGCTAGTTTTTTTGGGAGATTTGATAAAAAGAGCAAGTGGCCTTCGTGCTGTGATCATACAAAAGGTCCATCCTCGCATGGAGTTTCCAACACTATATCATCTACGTTACCTAAGGCTTGGGTGCGAACGTTTTCTTGAAATTAATCTACCAAACATGCTTACTAGGTTTTATCATTTGAGAATTTTGGATCTGCAAGAATGGGAAGGGAATAAATCTCATTTACCCAGAGACATGAGCAACCTCACAAAACTAAGCCACTTTGATGTTAGTATATGGGATTTTCACCCCAACATTTGTAATGTGGGAAAGCTACACTTATTGCAAAAGTTAAACAAATTTGAAGTCAAAAAAGAAAGTAAGGGGTTTGAACTAAAGGAACTAGGAAAACTAAATAAGCTAAGAGAGCTTGCAATTCATGGCCTTGAGAAAATAAGCACAAAAAGAAGAAGGAGCTGAAGCAAACCTGATAGAAAAACAATGGTTGCAAAAGTTAAAACTAGACTGGAAAATGACAGTGCCAGACAACGACCGTGATGTGGGAGGACTAGTTCTTGAAGGGCTTCAACCTCCAAGAAATCTTCAAAGCTTGCACATTTATCGCCATGGAAGTCACTCTTCTCCAACATGGTTGGATAGTAAGCAGTACTCTCTCAATGCTCTACAGCTTCTTTATCTATGCAGTGTCGACTGGGAACTGCTTCCATCACTGGGGCACATGGAGATGCTTCAAGATGTGACACTGTACGAAATGCCCAAACTAAAGAAACTTGGTCCAGGGCATTTTGGCAGGGCAATAAAAAGCCTAGAATTAACTGGCTTGACTGGACTGGAAACCTGTGTTCCAGGGGACCATGGTCATTCATTGTCTTCACTGGAAAAGTTGACAATTTATGGATGCTCTCGTCTCGTGTCGGGACTCGTGAGTGTGTTCATCCGGCAGTCCAAAACGTCCAAATCCAAAACGTCCAAAACCCTGAGATGGTTGGAGACAGATGACGTCACTGGAGTCCTTGCTGTGCCCATCTGCACCATCCTCTCAAAGTCCCTCAGCACACTGATCCTTTTGGGGGCGATTTCAAGGAGAGATCTTCACAAATCAGCAAGAGGATGCCCTTGTGCTCCTCACCTCTCTTCAGTACCTCAACTTCCATTATTTTCGCAGACTGCAGTGCCTCCCTGCTTGTCTGCATAAACTCGGCAACCTCAAGACTTTGGAGATCTCCTACTGTGAATCCCTCACGTCGCTACCTGAGGGCGGTCTGCCTATTTCACTCCAGGAGTTGAAGGATGAACGTAATAATGGCGAGCTACGCATGGCGTGCAGAAATTACACCCACGGCCATCCTGGGATCAAGCTTATAATCAAATAGAGTTTTGGTGCAAGGAACCCTGTTTGTTTTCGTTTGGTTCCGGTGCGCTGCAAACAGGTATGGTGGAATCTATCCCTTTAAAATCCTGTACAAATCCGATTGCACCCAGCTTTTTGCGGGATCAAATCCTGTGCTCACTTACAGCGTTTCCTGATTATGTATGCAGTTCCATGCTGCAACTACTTGCCCATCTGCAAACCGCATCATGGCTGTGGCTAGTGGTGGTGTCCTCTTCTGGAAAAAAAAGTTCGGTAAGTACCACAAGTTAAATCTATTTTTTGTTTGCAGTCAAATTCCTCAGTTTTATGCATATTTCAATGAGAGTTTGCTCTGGTGATCCTCTTTAAAAAATTGTACGGATCTTAAAGCACCCTAGTAATTAAGTATAATTAATTTCCTCATGGATCTGGATTAGTTCCGGGCCTATCCGTGCCCAAAGAAAGCCCCGTCCTTGCCCACTAATCCAGATTCAGTTCTCTCTGTCAGCAGGATGAATCAAGTTAAGTCTGAATTGGTGAACTTGTCTAGCATCTCAGTTCAGAGAATTAGAAAATACACTTTTTCTTTTTCCATTATGAGTTCTGATAACTATATGTAACTGTCATCTCTGTTTTTGTTTGCTTCTTTTTACTCAAATGGAATATTTATCATTTACCTTGGTCTCTTTTGCAGAAACAGCTTTGTTTATTTACTGCTCTAGTGGCTTTCAAGTCATAACTCACACCTGGATTTCTCAATGAGGCATCAGTGTTTGGCTACATTCAAGCTCAGCTTTCAGAGTTGCACTTTCAGTAATAAAGAATAAAGACAATGGATTGGTTTCATGGAATTTCCTCAGTTGGCAGTTTCCGGATACTGCAGTGGTTCAAGGAATTTTCTCAGTTGGCAGGATCAGGACAGTGTGACTTGGTGATGACTGATGACAGTGCTTATTGGGTCTGAAAACAGAGGGATTTTATTATATTGGTACTTAATGCTTCAGTGGAAGTCTTTTATGGTATTTGGCATTTCCATTGGCCATGGATAGGATCTATATATGGTGGTCATGCTAATATGCTTTCCCAAGTGTGATCACAAAACAGCAAAATTGTACATACACGTGCAAATGTACCTACCATTGCTAATAATGAAAGATATGAAAATGGACCATGTTGGTCCCGTGGTTTTTTACTCCTCACATTGAGGAGGTTTTTCCACGTAAAATCATTGTCATTGCGCTCTTTGCTTTGAATTCTTGTGGCTTTTTCTTTGTGTTTAAACCCTTCATGCAATATTGTCTAACAAGGAGTAATAAATATGCAAGAATGCCCCATATTTTGACATGAATGGAGTCAATTTAGATGTTTCGCTACTACTAAAAGTGTGCACATTCCCACTAGAAATCTGCATCATTTATATGTCTTCTTTATGCAAGTTACCCCAAGTTATTGTTTCATGTTATTTCTGAAAAACTTGCGTAATCAGGATAACAAAGAAAAATGCATGACGCCTTGAAAGAAAGAAGCACCACAAATTTGCCTACATAACATACATAATGCCACAAGAGTCCACGTTCATTTCATTTTGTGACTTGTGAGCCAAGTGCTATAAAGAATCACCTTTCAAGAAATTGAATTTGTCAAAAATTGACATCTGACTCTTTTATTCTAAAAAATGGGAAAAGTTGTTTTTACTGTCCATACTATAAAGTGAAAAACTTTATAGCACATGACCAAGTGAAAAAACTTCATCGGCCATTCATCTGACTACTTCATTGTCTCTGTTTCGTGGAAGTGGCAGTGCGCAACACTATAGCGGTCGGCGGAAGTCCTAGCCTCGTCCCCGCCGAGCGACCGTGTGACACGACGCAACGCAAGCCGCCTATCCACGTCCAGAAACCTTGGCTTGCGGAGCTGCTCCACCGCAAACTTCGGTTGGATCCCTCTGTGAACAGGTTTGGATCCCCCTTCACACGCGAGGAGAGGACCTGGGTAGGATTTGGAGGGATCTAGAGAGCTAGTGTTGAAAACGGACGTAATTTTTCCGTTCCGTTTTCTATATTTTACCGTTTGTTTCCGCATTTTCGAGAAAATCCGGAACCGGTCGGAATCCGGGGACGGAGGTCGTCGGAATGCGGACGGAAGTAGAAACGACGTTTTTCCGTCTGTATTTCGAATCCCGTATTTGGTCGGAATTTTTCCGTATTTTACTGCATTTTTCCCGTATTATAGCAGTCCGTAACTTTCTCATCCGGACTCTGTTTTTCAGCAAACCACACCTTTTGGAAAGCTAGTGACGAGATCTACGCATCTAATATGGTGGTGTTGTACGCCCGTACATTTATTGATGATCAATTAATATATGTATTGTCTTTTTAGATCATAAATGCATTCCATCCATAGTAGTTGATTTGAAACCGGAAGACACCACAGATGATGTCCACCTAGATGATGATAGTGAAAGTGATCACGATGAGGCAGATGATGTGTGATGGTATGACTGAAGGTAGCCGCTAGCTGGAGGGCGGAAGAGATGGATGGTTGCGGCACCATGTTATTCGGCTTAAGTTCCGGCTTCCGGCCGTTTCCGTTCAATTTCCGTTCGTATTGGTTCGTTTCCGTGCACCCGCATATTCGATTCCGTTTTCGAACTGCATTTTCCGAACCGGGTCCGTTTCCGCCAACAAATATAGAAATGGAAATAGAAATGAGGTTTTTCCGTCCGTTTCCGTCCGTTTTCATCGCTATAGAGAGCTCATGGAACATGGCACATGGGACGAGCGGTGCTGAAGACTATCAGAGAACCACGCACAATGAATTGCAGTTTTGCTGATAAATTTCAGGCCCCCTTTTGGATTGGGGGTGAAATGCGGAAAACCATAGGAAGCGAATCCTATGGATTCGGTGACGTCACCTACCCTTTGGGAGTGCAGGAAAACTTCCAGAGGAATACATTCCTATGGATTCGTTATCTCACTGTAGCAGGAAAAAACATCCACGACGAGCTCATATGTTTGCTATGTTTTGCGCGAGGTTGAGGCAGTGCCGCCAACCTACCTCGGCGTGTCCTCACGCGTGCCTGGATGGAGGCCGAGCACCGCGTCGAGCCAGCGTGCTGGCCGCCGCGAGCGAGGCCGCCTCCCTCGGCAGCGCCGCAGCGTCGCCGGCGTGCTTCGCGGCGGCGAGGGCTCCCGACCACCGTGATGGAGAAGGGGCCGATGATGGAGGGCTCGGCCCCGCCGGCCATGGGGAGCTCAGGCCCATCCCGGCCATGGGGGAAGTTGATCCCGCCGGCCATGGGGGAGCCTGCCGTGCGGATCTAGGCCCGCCTGGCGGAGAAGAGCGGCTCCGGTGAGAGAGAGAGGGGGGAGAGACAGAGTCGCCCGGCTTGCTGCGGACGGAGGAGGGAGAGTGTGGAGGCAGAGGACACCGCAATGGAGATGTGAGATTCCAGAGTTTTTATTTTAACGGAGATTCCAGAGGATAGGAAAGCACAACTTTTCCCTTTCCTGTCCTCGCAGGGTTCCTTCGCCCCCACAAGGTTCCTTTCCTGTGCCCGTTCGGTCCTGCGTTTTTCCTTTGGCTTCCCCGTGAGCCAAAGGGGGGCCTCAATGTATACCCTTCGTAATGCTCGAGTTAACTGGGATGCACTAAGGGTGTTCCACTGACGACATGCTCCAGAGCAATGTCGATTCAGTTCAATTTTGGCTTGATGACGTGGCAGCCAGTTAAAAAATAGAGAGCCAATTTTAGAGAAAGCAGCTACGAACGTTATCTGTTTGGAGAGGCTAAATCAATTTAGAGAGCTAATTTACATAGCTAATATTAGATACGCTCTTGTAGTTGCTCTAATAATTGAGAACCCAGTTTAATGCAATAATTGAATAACATAACCGGCTGTGTTTAGTTGGTGCCAAACTTTGACAAGTGTCCAAAATTCTCAGTCACATCAAATCTTTTGCCTCATGCATGGAGTATTAAATATAGGTAAATGTAGGATCGATGGAAGCCTAGAGGGGGGTGAATAGGCTTATCCCTAAAATTCGACCTGTTAAAACTTCAGCACACTGTCAGTACAGATATGCGCGGCACTGCCGCGTATAGGCGCGGCACTGCCGCGTGAATGAAACCGACATTGCGAGACGGAGAAGTGAACCGAGGCTCGGGTGAGCAGCAGGGCGGGCGGCCTTTGCCGCGTCCCACGCGGCTGCTTGCCGCGGGTCACTTCACGTAAGTGACTCCGAGGTGAATCTGAATGATGTACACTTCTTGCTTGTGATTCACACTCGTTCCGCGCACACAAATACTTCACAGAGAACAAGCCAAATACAGCAGAAACCTTGCAACAAAGTAGATCGGGTTGAAACCCTAGCTTCACACGATAAATATGCAAGAATGTAAAGAACACAAGTGACACAAGGATTTGACCCATGGTTCACCGTCGCCACATAGGCTGGGCTACGTCCACATTGTTGAGGTTGCCACACAAGGCTTAGCTTGCCCACCGGCTTGCTTTTTCCCTCGTTCACAAGTCTAGGGAGTTAACCCTAGAGATGTGGGGTGATGTATTGAAGTTTGTGTGAGGTTACAAACCTCCCAAGGCTGCCACACGAAGGGGGCAAGCTCAAGGGCGACGCCTAACCGTCTAGGAGCAAGCTCCAAGAGTAAAGAACCCTAGGGTTTCGGCCAAACGTGAACCAAATGCTCTTTTGAGTGGGGGAAGTAGTATATCCGGCCTCCAATCGAAGTTTGCTGCCTTTTCCCTCAAAAATCCGTGGTGGGAAGTGAGGGATTGAGTGGGGAGCTCAAGGAACTTCAATGGAGGTGAGAGAGAGAGAGCAAGAGGTGTGTTCTGGCCGTTCTGTCGCGAGGAAGAAGAAGAGTGAGCCAAATGACCGTTGTGGGAGGGGTAGAATAGGTATTTATACCCCACGGGCCCAACGGTACGATTTTAAGTGCGACCGCCAGTCTTGTGTGTGGCTTCGCCGCTGGCGCGACTGCTTTCACCGCACCATTCATTGCGCTTTACCGACGCCCGACCTGACTGGAGAAGGGTGTAATAAGATGATTTGGCTGGTCGGGGCTTGGAGTTGTGTTTTGTGTCCGATTTGATGTTTAGAGCACTTGGTCCACGGTACCGAGAATCCTAGGATCCCTCTTGATAGTACAACATTTCCTAAACTCAAGATTTAAAATATGAAATAATTTAAACGCCTTTGATCCGAAACACCGCTATCTAGCTCATTTGGTGCCTTTGGACCTGTTCATCAACTCCATATATTTTTCCCTCGCATGTCATCTTCGTGAAATCTCATTAGTCCCCTAATTGGTGGTCATCAACGCCAAAACCCACTTAGAGCTTGATTGCACTTTACGGTAAACACTACTACGTAATTGTCCATCACTGCCGGGCTCCAAGCCCCCTTCACGGTAAAAACCGGGCGCGTAACCATAGCGGTAGTGATGTGGGGTTCAAACACTACCGGGTCAAAACACCGCGGTGTTGCGAGGAGGAGAGACGCCCGGTTGATATCGAACCGCAGCGACTTGTCACGGAACACCGCCGGATGTTCCACGGACCGGCAAGCATTTTTGATCCAAGCACCTGCGGGTTCGGAAGTCACCGGCAGAGTTGATATTGAGAGCACCGTCGGGCTTTAACGAACCAATTTAATCGTAAATTTGTCACTATCGGGTTAGATTGAGACGGCAGTGTATCCAAGAGCTAACAATGTCGGTTTACTATGGACCCGTCGGTGAACTTTACGTGAACAACTTGCCGGCTGATTTCAACCCGACAAAGCGTAATTAGAGTGGAGACTATCGGTTGGTTAATGCAGCCGGCGGTGATGTTTGTCATCGATGACGGTTAGTAATTCAAACCGATAGTGTTTTGTATAGTTACACTACGGTTTGTTTCTCATTCCTTTGTCGGGACCATGCCACCCGGCGTTTTTGTTTTAAATTTTTGAATTTATTCGTGGAATTCAGCTTTTTAAACCCATAAAAAAGCATCATATATACATTAAAATCGACAAAACATTACATGGTTCAAAGGTTACATACAACTACTAACTCCACCTAGGACATCAATTTCCAAATAAGAAAAACAATCACAATGGACATAAATAAAATCAAGACATCTTTCATACGCCAAGTTGCAATTCTCCTAATCTTCATATCTATGGAGAGAGGCTTCTCATCGATCTCCGGGGCTGGTTGATAGTTGTTGGGGGATGCCGAACATTGGCCACCCCTCTATTCGGCTCCAGGCAACCGAATGGGCAAGTTGAATCCTCAAGTCGTCGAGGGGCTTGGGTAGATCGAGCGCAGGTTATCCGGTTTAAGTGGGCCGAATCTCAATCGATTCGGCTAAAGAGTCAAGCTGAATGAGGAACTGAAACGATCGACATCGGACTTCGGTTATTTTCGGTTGGAGAATTCAGCCAAAAGCAATGGGCCGAAACGATCGACATCGGGCCTCCGGTAGTTTAAATTTTGGAGAACTCGGCCGAAAGCAAGGAGCCGAACCGATCGGCATCGGGCTCTCGGTAGTTTTGGCTGGAGAACTCAGCCGAAAGCAAGGCTCGATGTTGGCTGATTTCCATTCGGTCGGGGGCGCCGAGCTCCGCCGGCGAGCCCTGTCTTTTCGGCTTGTTGACTGAAAGGTTTGGTTTCGGATAAGGTTCTCCGATTGTTGCCGAAAAGCCTTGCTTCGGTCCCGATTGACGGAGGCTGGTGCTTTTCGGCTGAACTTACTCGTTCTTTCTGACAGACGTTCTAGGTGTCATGGACAGAGGCGTGCGGGCCCCAGATGAAGACGCTGGGAGCGCGGGCCAGGAAGGACCATGAAGCCCCTCCGCACGTGAAGAATATTCCGGGATGCGTAGAATCTAGAGGGGCAGAAGGGTCATATGAGTGTCCATGTACTACTATAAATAGGCCCCAGGAGGGCATTGTAAAGACAGGTTGAGGATAATAATAAAGAGCTTCAGTCTTGCATTCGGCTGAGCGTGGTTCAACCCAGTTGGTGTCTCATTCGTTTCTTCGGGGGTGGCCCAATTTAGGGCCATACCAACATTGGCGCCCACCGTGGTTGTGCAGGCAACCCATGGCTTCAGGCTAGAATCGTCCAAGGAAGGGCGTGCATCTACAAGAAAGGTATCTTTCATGCCACTTCCTCTTTCTTTTCCAGGTAGGAGAATAGAAGAACGAGGCAAAAGATATTCAACCAAGGTGAATCTACGAGCAGAAACAACATGCATCCCGTCCGAAAGGGAAGGGTATTCGTATCCAGGTGAAAACAGGCCCCAATTCGTTTTTTCCTCAAACAGGAAGCGCAAGCCTACTACACAAGCAATAAAGCTCTGCAACTCATGATGAAAGGATAAGTGGAATAGTTGCTTTTCAATATACATTCGAGCATACTTTCTGGCTATTCACTAATCCATCCAGTTAAAATCTAGTAAAGCTGCTCTCATATTTTATTTCGGCATGAAGCAAATCTTCACCCGAGATTTGCAAGCCAACAAGACAGAGAAGGCAAAACCATATTCGACCCTTCGTCGCGCCTCTGGACCCAGCAAGAACAGTGCGCATGGCCTCAACACTTCATGAACAAAGAAGACAAAGAGCAACCAAAAGGCTGATATCTTCAAGAGAACCATTTCATTCCAGTGAACGGAGAACAATCGGTCTAGTCTCCAATCGGTCCCTAATCTAGCTTTTAGATAACATCTAATACATTATCCACGTACATGTGTCTTCTTTATTGATGTATACCCAAGGCAGGTTTCGGAAGAGCTGAAACAACACGTTCAGAAGCAATAAATGATCCGGTGAAAGCCTCGACTCGAGAGCCGGTGTCGAAAGAATGCACCTCATTTCACAACCAACAAGTCGGACTAGATTGCGAAAAAAGACGAAAACAAGAAGAAGCCCATCCACCTTCGGGCATTGCGTCATCACACTCCAGAATGAGCCTCCCAAGCAACATCTTTTCATTCATAACAATATATATACTTATTTATTTACTTTGACAAGTTAACTGAACTGCTTGTATTAGGTTTCCTGTGACAAGAACCATCTTCGAACAAGGTCTAAGCAGGCAAACGACGGCAATCGCAAAAAAGGCTTCGTACCCGACCTCCAATTCGGCCGTCCATTCTTCGAGACGCCTGGTCAAAATCTTGGCATGGCGCATGGCATGAACCTGTTCAAGGTCAAAGCACTTCTCTAATCTCGGCATAAGCTTTAGGTAACGCTTCCTGATGATCCAGTGCCAAAGAATAGAAAGTTGGCCTTTAGCCGAAAGCATCGCTTCAGGTAAGCACTACATCTTGGTAAGCAGCAAGAACCCAGGCATTTTTACACTTAATTCGACTACCGAAACTAGATACCCACTTATTCGTAGGTGCACCTTCGAGTTAACCAAATGGCACCTGTTCAGTTGCTATTACCACCCATCAGATGTCCATAATTGAATGATTGATTATTGTTTATATATTCTCTAACAAGCTAACCACACGCTCAAGCTTAGTATGGCCGAAACAGTGCTTTCGTTCGCAGAAAGAAGACGCAAATGAAATTGCTCCGGCAACCGAATGATTCAGCTGAGCAAGCCGCAACGGTTTTCACGTTCATAGCGTAATCGCCCAAAAAAGTCGGAGCAACACATTGCTGCTACCTACCTCCGTCCATCGAAATGACGAAAACTCAAAGTTTCCTCTGCAGCTCTCACCAATTCAAGAAAAGAGATAAGTTTCCTTCGTCACTTTCGGCTTTTACCAGTCATGGGAAACCATATTTCGGTATTGTCAAAGTCGAACTCTGTTATCTGAACAACATTGCCTAGCCGCACGAGCTAGTCACTGGAATGAACCGTCTTTATAGACCAAAGATAAATATCTCTACTTTTTCAGCAGTAGCGTGTGTACATGCAGTTTCAGGAACATCAAAGATATTCGGCATAAAACTCACGATAGCTCACTTTCTGCTACTTAACACCCTCGTTGCAACAAGCACTTTCTTTTTAGCATTATTTATGTATAGCACCTTTTAATCACCCCGGGCACCCGACCGGGAACCACACGGTTGCCCCGGCAAGCACTTTCGGCATAGCCTAGGCCGCTTTGTTCGCCTTGAGCACAGCAAAGCTGTGCTACTCCGGCTCAGCACAAGGCATCTGAATTGCATGTTTTCGGCCATCCAAAACGGCCATCCCCTTATTTACAACAATATGCTTGTTTAGTATTTACCCCGATAAGATAACCAAACTAAATACGTTTAGCCGGTCATTATTCGCAGCGCCTAGACGAGCTCCCACAGGTTACCCACTCCAGATTTTCAAAAGAGGGGGCGAAAAAGCTTGGAGAATTCCATCAGTCACAAAAGACGGACGGACGAAAATATCAACTGAAGTCAGTTTCGGCATAAGCTTTAGGTACCGCTTCCTGATCATCTTGTGCCGAAAGGATGAAAAGTTGACCTCTAACCAAAAGCATTGTCTTCTGGTAAGCACGCCATTTCGGTAGGCAACAAGGGCCCTTTCATTTTTTGACAAAATGTAGTTTTTGTCATAAAGTTACAAACAGTTTTATCAGCCGTCAACAAGTTTCATCTTTGACCTTTGCGTCGTCGAGAAAAGTAATGCAGGATTAACAAGCAATCCGTCCTCACAAAGGAAAGCAAAGGGATTTCCAACACCCCGGGCAAGATTCGGCCTTAGGCCTCACCGTTCGACCTTCACGGGCATCACGAGATGGACTCTAACATTAAAGAGGCCACTGTTCCCAGTACCTCAAGGCGAAATAGACTTCGCCGTCCCACAACCCTTTCTATTAACTCTTTTCCCATCTTACGAGTTACTAGCAATGCAGGTACCCCGACTGGTAAACACTATAACTAGTTTTCTTTCTTCAATAATAGATCCTGAAATTCACTTATAGACAACGAAACCTACAGGACAACCCACCTAGCCTTCCGTTCGCATATAACTTATTTCCGCTCTCTACAAGTCGCCTTCATCTATGGACCGTATTTACTCAACACTCAACAGGAGGCTCACTACAGTATTTACCTTGAGCCCTAGAATTAGCAAGATGGGACTGTCCTTTCACAGATGTAACCTCAGCTGTGTTCACAATACGCCTAGCCAAGTTACCAACCCCTTTTGGGCGCGCGGCACAGCCAGGTGCATTCACCCCCATGCCAGCCAGACGAAACTTCCTTCGTCTGATTCACATTTTCGGCTAAGCAACCAGGCCGCTTACAACATTTACGCACTACCCTTGCACAAACATAACAACACCAGTATGCTCCACGACTAGCCTAAACACATCAATACCATTAAGCCTCACAGCTACTTTCAGCATAAGTAACCGCGTCACTATAGTTCAAACACATATTCGGTCACGCGTCGGAAAAAAAAAAAACCAGGAACCGGGTTTAGAACCATACTTAGGATAAAGAGAGCTTTAACCTCCTAACGATTCAGCTTTACTCTTCGCAACTGTATCTTTTCATTGGGTAAAGCTAACCAGTTGCTTTGACATCTACAAAGACAGATTCATCAATGAACAAGACGCTTCATACAAACAAGGCAGGAGCAAGTGTCAGAGCCGAACCCCCTCCCCCGACACCATGAACCCAAAGAGGACAAAGTAAGACGAACCTCCCACCGCCTCATAGTTGATCTTCAGAAGCGCTGCGAACTCATCGGACAACGCCAAAAAGAGCGACAGTCCGACTCCTCAAGACAAAAGAAATGTTCCCTAAAAACTGGGAATTGTAATTTTCTCCTTTCTTAATATTCAAATGTAATAATCATGCAAGTGCATTAGAAGTTCGCGTCCTCCCACTAGCCGAAACCCCGAAATATCCTAAGCAAGGGGTTAAAGGCTTCCAGGAAAGGCAGCCTCGGCAAGGCATTCAGGTACGACCCTCTACAAGAATCAGCCGAAAGCAAGGCATGACGAAGTCATGCCTCGCATATTCGAAAAACACATATCCAAAAAGTATATACTGAACAGATCAGCAAACAAAGGCCAAAGGCGGCCGGAAGTCAAGGCAAGCGAAACGGTAGCCTTCGATTTTTTAAGGTTAAGAAACCTTGTATCAACGCGAGTGGAGCTGAAAGGATCCTGCGGCCGTCAATAAGGCAGAAAGCCCGATTATTGGTCAAGAGATGAAAACCCTTTCGACCAAAGGAAAAACCAAAAGCCAAAGTTGGCCGAAAGACAAGGCAAACCGAAATGGTAGCCTTCGATTTCATAAGGTCAAGAAACCTTGAACTAACGAGCGGAGCTCAAAAGATCTTGCGCTTCGTTAATAAAGCAGAAAGCCCGGTTATCGGTCAAGTTAAACCTTTTCGACCAAAGGAAAACCGAAGGCCAAAGACCACAAAAAGGCAAGGCCAGCCGAAACGGCAGCCTTCAATTTCTTAAGGTAAAAAACCCTATATTAGCGAGTGGAGCAGACATGATCCGCGCCCAACCGAAAGGCAGACAGCCTAGACCCAAGTCAAGAAAAGAAAGTTCTTTCGATCAGAAAAACAACAGCAGGCCGTAAGAGGCCAAAAGTCAAGGCAAGCCGAAAGGGCATTCTTAGGCTTCGTGCTAAAGGTTAGAGCCAAGACATCAAGGACCCTTCGTGCTAAAGGCCAAAAGCAAAACCAACGCAACTCGGTCAACAGAACAAAAACTCAAAACAAACACCCCAGATGAGTGCCGGCAACACAAAACCGGAGTATAGCAAAACGACTTGGTTCCCCGGCCTCAGCAGCACCGTGATTCAAATTATTTGCCACATTCGGCATAGATCAGCGAAAGACTTTCGGCATCACGAAAAACATTTCGGCCATTACAAAAAGGGGGAGCGTGTCTCCCATCAAAGAAAAACAGTTCGTTAATAATCAAGAACACTCCCGAGAAGCAAAAAAGACAAGCAGGTCAAAAGAAAAATCCGCAATCCAGCGGTAACATATCACCGAATCCGTTTAGTTAGCCGAAAGAAAAACTTTCAGCTTTCAAGACAAAGCACTCGGTTACGATAAAGAAAGCATCGAGACTCTTAATTGGGACTAAGGAAAGCCAGGCAAATATACTCCGGCCACTCCCATCGTTAATCATACTAAACCTAATGGCGGTACTTTCGTCATCCCATGGCCAAAAGTTCCCACTTCCGGGCCTAGAGACAGGTCGATAACAAGCTCATTACCCGCGACGGCGAATACCAAGACACACAGGTTTCGGTCCTCAATCTAGATCTCAGGCTTTCGGCTAGACGCGTACCCGGAAGTCTTTCACAACGTATTTCGGCTTAGGTCGATGAGATACGGCTCATGCTGCCTAAAGGGCCGCCTGAAAACCGTATTTCGGCTGAATAAGCCACACCATAGAAATCGCACTAGCCAGATTAAAATGGCCTAAGCATTTATAGGCTAAACCTAAAGGATTCGCCTCAATCGGCATACGAGACCTAATGTCACTAAAGAAAGACAAACCGTTTCGCCATTACAAAGGGGGGAGGGTGTTTCTTCGAAAACAAACTCTCGTCAAGTTTTGCAATAGCTGAAACCATCAACATTCACGGCCCCAAAAGCACTAGCCAAGTGAAAGCAAAGCATTCAGCTAAGGCTTTATTCCACCGGCGAATCTAAACATAGCATTCCTTCACACCAAAACAAAAGTAACCGCAACCATCCAGCGAAAAATCTCAATCGCTACCGAATGAGATCAGTATTACAATAACGATACCGCGGAGCTTCAAGCTCTTCGGTCGCATCTTCCACTTCCTCTTTCGGCACAACAAACACGCCTCTCTGTAGACGGATCTGCCTCTCTGATGGGATAAAGGTTCTCCAAAACTGTTCAATCTCACGAGCAGTCCGGCTAACCCGCAAGCAACGCGAACGAAAAAACTGACCCATCCGGTCAGGAAAAATTGACGAAAGTGGCTCCAAGAAGCGCCGCTAACACCAAAGCCACCCTTCTCGACTCGAAGGGGTTCTCTTCAACAAAGTTTTCGGTCCCCTCCGCGGGAACTGCGTTGTTCAATACAGCATTCAACATAAAATCCACCCAAAAAGAGACAAGTCTTTCTAAAACAACTCAAAAGAAAACTTGGGCTACCCTATTCTCGTCGCCTGCCTGGGAATGAGGTTCGGCTTCATCAGCAGCCGAAGGACCCTTGGAGCCGGAACCAGCTTCAGGGTCCACCGGGAGGGGGCTTTCAGGCTCAGCATCTTTCTGCTCCCGGGCGTCAATATAGGCTCTCACCTTGGCCTTAATCTCCACCTTTTCAGCATCATTCTGAAAATCAAAAAGACAAGAGCCGAAGGACATTAAGATAGAAGCTCACAAACTCGTTAGTCGATTCAAAAATAAAACAAACCAAGGTAACCGAAACGTACCCCAGCCCTTGAAAGAGCAGCCCGAAGCAAAGCAAGATCTCGGCCTCCCTTCTGCCAAAACTCCTCATAAAAGCTTAAGGCACATGACCTAGCGGCCGGTGGAGTCGGCCAAGTACTCAGTGCATCATCTTTGGGATGAATCTTGTCCGGTGATCACATTCGACCTCCGAAGGGCTGAGCCAAAAGCTCGAAGAGTCTCAAGCGAAGCGTGCCCTCTCCCGGTCTCGATACGATCACCGAAACCCTTAAGCTCCGTCACAAGCCAAGTCAAAAGTCGACTTGAGCCCAAGTTGGATGGGGGAGCGAGATTCATCGCCAAATGAAACCAGCAAGTCGATAGGCCCGGACTCCAATGCGGACCTCGCTCTCAACACACGAGGCAAAGGGCCGAATGTCGCGTCTTCTCGTCCTCAAGAGCAGCCTCCAGCCCCCGAATTTTCGCCTTAGCTTTCTTAAAATCACCTTCAAGCTTCGTCACTTTCCCTCTTTCGGCTTCCAAAGCCCGGAGAGGAAGAAGATTCGATCCCTTGAAACTGTTTTTTCCAAGGTGCGTCCCGCAAGAAGGGTCTGCAGAGAAAGCATTAGGTTAACTCAAAACCCAAAAAACCGAATACGTCGAAGTGGTAGAAGCCAAAATAGCAACACTCACCCCAAAGAGCATAATACTTCAACGCCTCGAACAGCGAGTAGGAGGAAGCTTCAATAGCTCTTTTTTTGGTATGAGGAGCCGAAAAAGACGAAGCACATCTCTCCCCAAACTCAGCTCCTTGTTCGCTAGGCAGAAAGGGCAGAGAGCGAGCGCTCACATTAGCAATCACCGGGCGTCGAAGCAGCCCCTAGAGCACGAACAAGCCAATAAGTCTTTTCTCTTTTAGGGCTCATAGACTCGGAAGAACTCGAGCAGAATAAATCATCATCTCACCGAAATCACCAGAGCTAGACTCAAGCGAAAGTTCACCATGGCCAAATAGGCAACCACGGGCGATTTCGAGGTCATCATAAACTCCTGAAAAAAGCGTGACTTACCGGGTGCGCCTTTCGGCAGAGGGGATTCGGCTGCCGAAGCAGGCGCCGGGTTGGATGAGCTGGCCTTCAAAGATTTCTTCCTTCGGCCGGGATCAGGCAAAGACACATCACCTTTCCTCTTCATAGGGCCATACGGATCGCGATAGGGTGTCTTCATCCTGAAGCATGGCACGGGGATATTGAATCCTCTTCGGCGCCATAATACCGAAACAACCGTAAACCCGAAAGCGGGTAAAAAAACAAGAATATCACTACCCATTAAAAAAACGCAAGTAAAAGCAGCTTCATTCGCCATGTTCGCGGCGAAAGTAGGATAAAAACATAGAGTCCTAACAAAAAGAAAAGAGACTTCAGGCCCAAGCGCCACAATTCCCAGTCAAGAGGCATCCTACCTCACCACCAATAGTCTTTCGGCCACGATCATGCCCAATGGTCACAGCGGCATCAGTGCCACGCCTTTTCCGAGCAGCTTTCACCTCCTTGCTTTCGGCAGGAGTAAGTCGATCATCATACGAAATGTTCATCAAGTCGAAGGCGCGATTAACTCTAGGCTTCCCCTTCAAAATCTGAAGCTTTTCTTTATGCTCACGATCCCCATAAGGACCGAGCACAACATCAGCCTCATCGCTGACGAAATCAACGAAGCTTCGGTCCGTCGTAAAATGACAGGGTCGACTAGTGACGATGGATCGCTTTGATATCGGTTGAAGTGGCACTGCAGCGAGGGGCGAACGGCGGCGCCAACCACTCTTCAACTAGATCGCGGCTGGCTTTGGACCTTTCGGTCGTGTCGATAAAGGCAAGAGTAGCATCTGCATCTCCGTGAGCCCCATCCCGGTATGGAGCTTTGCGAGTCCATCAAAGCGAGTCATCTCGGCTAACAAGACCTCTATCTATAGGCAGACCACTGCTTTCGGCATCCGCATCAGATTCGGCACTGACACGTGCATAAAACCAAAATTTGGTCCAATTCAGCCACTTGATTCGGTACGTGGGAACCAAGTGGGCGAAATCCTTCTTCGGTATGAATGTGTAAGCACCAAACTGCACAACGCATGACCCCCCGGTCCGCTTGTCTCGGATCCGTCTAGGCTTATAATGACAACCGTAAAATTTAGCAAAGGTATCCACACACAAAGGAGCCCGAAGCATTTTCATAGCCATCACAAACATACCAAGCCGAGAGATCGAATTAGGTGTCAAATGATGCAACTGGAAGAAAACCGTTGAAGCACTCGTAAAACAAAAGCATCCTCACAGGGAAGCGAAATCCGGCTCGGAAGAAATCCTTGAACACAAGAGCTTCATTGGGTTTCGAGTGAGGGGATCCGTTCGCCATCCGAAGCACGGCAGAGTGACCGGGAGGTGCTATCCATATAACCCTTGCGAACAAAGTCATCCAAATCGGATTCGTAACGCGAGAGCGTCCCGCCCAAAACACCAGCTCATCCTGAGACGGCCCCTGGTTCTCCCCTGAACCCTCAGGCTGAGTGCGACTGGCATCTCCAGAGGCCGCGGACTCATCAGCCTCATCGCTATCCGAATCGGCAAGACTGATATCAAGATTCGCTTATCATCATCTCCGGTCGTCGAACGGATCAAACTCTTCCATCATTTGGTCAATTGCCCTATCCCTAGCCGAATCGCTTAGAGTGCCCTGTTGTTAGTACCCATGCTCGACTTAGCGGGTTTCGCACCCCGAGAAAAAACCGACCGCCAGCGACGAATCGAACTTCGCCCACTAGCAATCCAATGCGAACGGAAACCAAATCCAAAAAGGGGAACTACAGCAAAAGAAAATGGCAACGAACCTAAGTAAAAGCCGCCTAAAAATACAAAGAAGAAGATTCGGAAAGAAAGTTACCCGAACCGAAAGGGGGAGAAGAAGGGGCTCGGAAGCTCGGCTCGGGAACCGATGACGCGTAATCACCCTTCAACGCACCCAAAAAAGAGTGGAGTAGCGCCCCGTCGGAGGAAGGGTGGGGGCTGTATATATAACCAAGGGGGCTCGTGAATCGAGAAAGCTCACCGATCGAGGAAACCGCCCCGTACGAATGGGCCTCCACACTTGGGCCAAAAAGCAGGGCTACAAAAACTGGAACCCGTCGGATCCTCGGGCCATTTTACACGGGCCAAAAAAATCAAAACAAAATGTACACAACAAATAGCTAACTAACGTTAACAAAATTGTACTCTCTCGAAAAACATGAGCAAAGCAAATTAAGCAATAACGAAACAAACAACTCCATTCGGTTCGGGAAGGAGGGTGTTTCTTCGAGGAGCCGATCTAATTGTGGGGGCGAACAGGTCCAAGAGATGGACTCTATTCGCCCTGGGGGGCTTCTTGTTGGGGGATGCGAACATTGGCCACCCCTCTATTCGGCTCCAAGCAACCGAATGGGCAAGTTGAATCCTCAAGTCGCCGAGGGGCTTGGGTAGATCGAGAGCGCAGGTTATCCGGTTTAAGTGGGCGAATCTCGGTCGATTCGGCTAAAGAGTCAAGCGAATGAGGAACTGAAACGATCGACATCGGACTTCAGTTGTTTCGGTTTGGAGAATTCAGCCGAAAGCAATGGGCCGAAACGATCGACATCAGGCCTCCGGTAGTTTAAATTTGGAGAACTCAGCCGAAAGCAAGGAGCCGAACCGATCGGCATCGGGCTTTCGGTAGTTTTACCGGAGAACTCGGCCGAAAAGCAAGGCTCGATGTTGGCTGATTTCCATTCGGTCGGGCGCCACGAGCTCCGCCGGCGGAGAGCCCTGTCTTTTCGGCTTGTTGACCGAAAGGTTTGGTTTCCGGATAAGGTTCTCCGATTGTTGCCGAAAGCCTTGCTTCCGGTCCCGATTGACGGAGGCCGGTGCTTTTGGTGAACTTACTCGTTTCTTTCGACAGGCGTTCGGGTGTCATGGACAGAGGCGTGCGGGCCCCGGATGAAGACGCTGGGAGGGCGGGCGGGAAGGACCATGAAGCCCCTCCGCACGTGAAGAATATTCCGGGATGCGTAGAATCTAGAGGGGCAGAAGGGTCATATGAGTGTCCATGTACTACTATAAATAGGCCTCGGGAGGGCATTGTAAAGACAAGGTTGAGGATAATAATAAAGAGCTTCGGTCTTGCATTCGGTGGCGTGGTTCAACCCAGTTGGTGTCTCATTCGTCTCTTCGGGGTGGCCCGATTTAGGGCCATACCAACAATAGTGAAAGTTTTCACCATAGTAGGCCCTGAAAGCTTCAGCTTCGGTCTTGTATTTTTGTAACAATTACCAGGGTAGCCAGAGACTTGAGCAGCGCAATCTTCCCAGTTTGGATAGATCCCTGGCACTTGACCAACATGCACTACATACCACGCCATGGTTTGCCTATACATGCAGCCAAAATAGGATGTTAATGCTATGTCATTCAGAAATGTTGTATAGCAAGATTTTCAACACCACGAAACTCATGAATTTCAACATCTATCTCATTTCAATCACACTTCGAGCATTAGAATGTCTTCAATCATTGCTGTAAATGACCACAATGTTTAAATCTAATTTGTTCACCATAGACCAATTAAAATTCAATCATTGCCTATATAAGGGTCCTGAACTGTTTGAAAGCAAAATCTAAATAGAAAAAGGAAATAGCAGGTTGGATTTATCAATACGGGCATTTCAACGAACAACTCAAAGCGTGTGACCGACGCACTCACCGAAGCTCGCGTGCGGGTCAGCGCTCTGTCTTGTCTCGGCGGTGCGAGACGCAGGCGTCCTAGAAGGAAGTAGAGGGCGCGGACGTGGCGTTCTTCCGGCGGAATCGAGCTCGAGGTCGCGGCAGGTACGGTGTCGGGCGTAGACGGGGATGGCGGGAGGCTGCAGACGGTGGTGCGGTAGCGGCGGTCCCCATCGACGTGGATGAAGAACAAGCGGGCGAGGAGAGGCGAGAACAACGGCGAATTAGATCTCATTCTCATAGGCAAAATCTCGAGGAACCAAATGGCTAATTAATTCTCATTGTGGAAGGGCGCGGGGGCGGCGGGCGTTTTGGACGTCGGAGAAGAAGATAATGGAGGGGGCGCCAGAGGGGGTGACGGACGACTGGGGCGTGTGTGGTGGTGGTGCTCCGTCGGCGAGGCCGGGGGAACGATTGGGGCGCTGGGTCGAAATGACTGGAAAATTTCATTTCGCCGTGCCGCCTATTATATATCGTCGAGGCTGGAACGAATGGCGCGGGGTTCAAATGACTTGTGAAATTTTCACCTCCCGCGCCCATTCTATAGTTAATCACTGCCGGTTTAGCAGAGCCGGCAAGGTGTTACATGATAGGTTCATCGCCGGGTATAAACGCCGGCTGACCCGACAAAGTGATCGACACTTTTGCCACGCATCAACGCTCACGGTGATAAGATCACACTGTTGCCACCTACCACCGCTCATTCCCACCTAGAGAGCCCCGCGTAGAGAGCCATGTATGGCGAACCGTGCGCCGGCTGACCTCTTCTGTTATTTGCCCATTCTCGTATCCACATATATGGCCTCTATTTGGGAGAAAGCCCTCCACATAAACATTTTATCATGGGTAGACGGTGTATACTGGCAGGTACTAGAAGGGTGTTTTTGAAGATTAAGCTACAACGTTGCTTACAGAAGCTGGGTGTGATGCTCGTGCAACGCCATTGTTGCACGGACTGCCGGAAGACGGAAAGCAGGAGCCAAGTAGCATGCATTCTTGTGCTTCGTCGCAGGGAGATGAGAGCCCCGTCTCCTGTCGGGCCTTTGCCGACACGGAGAGACATTGGTTCTTCACAGAGGTCCCGCCTTACTTAGATCAGTAAGCATAACGTGTAGCATTGTAACCACCTCGGTCATAGGTGCTAGAAGGGTGTTTTTGAGGTGGTTATTTCTTAATGTGTTTGTACACTTTGATTGTTGTACCGTATCAATTGTAATAAATTAATTGTACACTGAAAAGGGGTCATGTACCTTTGTGCATTCATGTCTACCCTATCTTTATCCTATCTTTATCTTTTTGTCTTGTGCCTTTTTACGTTCTTTTATCTTTGTTATCTTTGTTTCATATGGGTTTCATCTCTAGCCTACCCCAACTAGCTTGGGACTAAAGGCTATGTTGTTGTTGTGTTTTTGTACACCCAAATTATGCCCCCACACAAGATCTTAGGTTTTTCTGGTCCATATTTTTATTATTAGATTTTCCTACGTGATAAACGCGATAGAAGGAGGTTAATTAAAGCTTGAAAACTCATGAATTTTGCACCAACCTACACCTTGAATTGCCTCCTAGGACATATGGGACCATGTGAGAAATTTTGGCACTACTCGCTCTGTTAGTGGGTAACCCTTGAGTTCAACCTTTGTAATTACTCTGGGGTCGTCGCGTAGAAATTCAATTTAATTGAAAGAAATACCAAACCTTGTCCGAAAAATCTCAAACATCGTTGTTCCTTCACACGTGGCATGTGCACGTCTAAGAAAAAGTTTGAGGCGAGACCACACCGGAGCGAAGATGACCCGGCATAGCTTATGGATGTAATTGTCGGTCATGCTTCCGATGAAACGGGTCATGTACCTTTGTGAAGCATGTCTACTCCCACAATGTAGAAATGTCTTGAATTTTTTTACAACCTTGTACACCCAAATTATGCCCCCACACAAGATCTTAGGTTTTTTTCGGTTCATATTTTTATTATTAGATTTTCCTACGTGATAAACGCGATAGAAGGAGGTTAATTAAAACTTGAAAACTCATGAATTTTGCACCAACCTACACCTTTGAATTGCCTCCTAGGACACATGGGACCATGTGGGAAATTGCGACACCACTCTGGCTCTGTTAGTGGGTAACCCCAGTTCAACCTGTAATTACTCGGGGTCGCTCACGTAGAAATTCAATTTAATTGAAAAAAATACCAAACCTTGTCAGAAAAATCTCAAACATCGTGGTTCCTTCACACGTGGCATGTGCACGTCTAAGAAAAAGTTTGAGGCCGAGACCACACCGGAACGAAGATGACCCGGCATAGCTTATGGATGTAATTGTCGGTCATGCTTCCGATGAAAGGGGTCATGTACCTTTGTGAAGCATGTCTACTCCCACAATGTAGAAATGTCTTGAATTTTTTTACAACCTTGTACACCCAAATTATGCCACCACACAAGATCTTAGGTTTTTTCTGGTCCATATTTTTATTATTAGATTTTCCTACGTGATAAACGCTATAGAAGGCTCATCACTATCGGTTTCATATTTGCAAACCGGTAGTGTAGTCTCTTTCACTGCCGATGCTCTATTAAAACCCGCCAAAGATTGATATATTTCAAACGGACAGTTTAGTACATTTTCCTTTGCCGTGAGATTAATTGCGGGACCTTTCTTTTACACCGAGTTGTGTGTTTGAATGATGCTTACCAACTTTTCGGTTAGTACATAGAGCATTTATATATTTATGTTCATCCATGGAAAATAAGAAGTGCGTCGAAAAAAAATAA
Organism: Hyparrhenia diplandra; assembly: GCA_015847255.1. Classification (NCBI taxonomy): domain Eukaryota; kingdom Viridiplantae; phylum Streptophyta; class Magnoliopsida; order Poales; family Poaceae; genus Hyparrhenia; species Hyparrhenia diplandra. Next base: position 123,095 of record JADLZK010008762.1, read on the forward strand.
GAAGTGCGCCCGTATGATACATACATATATATATATATATATATATATATATATATATATATATATATATATATATATATATATATATAAATGGAAACATCCATTGGAAAGGAACACGATTACATATATATATATAGAGAGGAGTCAAACCGATTACATATATGATAACAAAGACCTTGAAAAAAAGTTATATATATGATAACAAAGACCTTTCCACGAAGAGATCAATGTTATCATCTCAAAGTGTACAAACACATTAAAAATAAAAAGCGCCGAAGGTTATGTGATTCTTGTCGATGAAATACCGATGGGATTTTAAGCCCATCGGCGCTATTGACGTTCCATCGGTGCTCTTTGAGGTTTTTTGTGGTCGATCTTACAAGGAGGGCATGACTCGGATTTACATTTAAACCACAACGGCAAGGATGCCTTACAAGCAAAGTTGTGGTTTAGTCCAAAGAAAGCATGTATGGGCCCTCTCGGGAGAAGATCATGTTAATCTATGAAAATCTCCTTTTTGATCACCAAAGGAGACCAAAATAGATTGAAGGAGATTTTCATAGATTAACATGTTCTTCACCGGAGAATGCCATGTCTCTTATGGACATGTAAATCCAGCCGTCCACCCTCCCAACCACACGTGAACCGGATGGGAACGTCGACATCACGGCGGTTCTAACCTTCGGCGCTGCTCAATCTTGAAGAAGACTCTTGTAGCACCTCTTGTGAACCATTTTGGTGGCCTAAGATGCATAAGAACGATATCTCATGCGTGGAGGGCTTTCTCCGTAGAGAGGCCATAGATATGTATGTGGAGAGTAGCAAAGAAGATCGAGGAAGAAGAAAGGGGCAAGCTGAATCAAGAGTATCAAGAAAGAGAAGCGAAGCGCAAACCTAAGGGCCGCACTAGCCATTTTTATAGGCTAGAGGTAGATGTCGTGGTAATGACCGATCCTTTGCCGGTTTCAAATGGCCCCCGGCAGTGATATGGGCGATCCTTTGCGGGTAATTGGCACCGGCATAAACCAAGCACCGTGGCCGTGGTACGAAGAAGCGTGGCGGCGGTGCAATGGCGCAGATGGTGAGGCCGTCGGGCGTAGTGTTCGCCCGTTGGCAATGCAAAACACTACCGGTTCGAAACTACACCCGCAATTGATATACGTAATCTTTGCCGGTGCTGAAATTTCACCCGGCGGTGTTATGGCCGACATTGATTTAACCCGTCGACACGGCAGCCGGGGAGCGCAGCCTTTTCTCATGGGAAGCGGATACACTATCGGTTTAAATAAGTGGAACCGTAGTGAATATTACTAGAGCAACACGATTCACAAGGTTGCAGCCGTGGACGTATCACGGGACATGACCTTTTAGTGAACACTACACGGCAGCCTATATGTATACTAAAAATAAAAATTTATAATACGGAGTGTATGCGTGGCGTGCTTAACGGGGTTAGTTGAACTCTCTATGCATTAACGCTGTGATAAAAGTAATGATTTCAATAAATCGATTTTTATAGATATAACTATTTGTTTCACCTTTTTGTTAATCACCGCCGGTTCTGTATGGGCCCGGCGGTGATCAATGATGGTGGGCTGGTTGTCGTCGCCATGGAAACACACGACCAGAATTCGGCGCGCAACCGTCGTCGCGGAAAGCGTAGTGCCGCCAGAGTGATGGTGCGATTTCCAACCGGCGATCGTGGGAATTCCAAGCGGTTGCGTTGACGCCAGCGTTCGATCATGGGGAAGTGGAGCAGCCGGCTACCTCACTATTTAAGCACACACACACTCGATCATGGCGATCATCCTTTCCAGTTCTCCAATCAAGCCACATTCTCATCAGAGCACCATGGCTGCCTCAGGCTCAGGATCCAACAAGCGCACCCGGGAGGACGACTCCTACGTCCCGCCCTCTCCCAAGCGGGGCGCCATGGACGTTCGGCCTCCCGGCTAGAGAGGAGGCGGCCAATGCTGTTCGGCTTGAAGATTAGCGCCGCCTCCGGAGATAATCGAGAGGGATTTCACCCTCGATCGTCTCCGGCCGGCCTTCGAGGGACCTAAAGGAGCTAGTGGGCGGCCATGGTCTTCTTCAAAGGTGGAGCCACCTCGGAAGCAAAGATCAACCACTACGCCCCCCAAGGTGGCGGAGTTGGCGGGATCGCCCTCAAGGCCTTGGCCAAGAAGGACGACGCCCGGCGAGGAGGAGGAGGAGGAGGGGGCGAGGACTAGGCCGGCGGCCTTCCTCCTTTTTAGTTTTTATCATTTTTATTATATGTTCTGTTTTTTGTATATATTAATAAAATAAAATTTATATATATTATTGCTGTGTGTTGCTCCCTACGTCCCCTCGAATACATTTTCGTTTCCGTTGAAAGAGCGATTAAAATTAAATCGCGCTTAAATTTGATTTGAATCTTAACTTGTTCAATGTAAAATTTGTGAAAAACAAACAATTAAGCTGTCGGATGTGCTTTTGGAAAATACGGTCGCCATTGAGTGCCGAGGAGGCGGCCATTGGGCGCGGCGGTGGTGGATTACGTTTTTCGAGGAACCGTCTTTTGGAAGCGCCACATTTATACCCGTCCCCGCCCCCTCCCGTTATCCAACGCTAACTTCTCTTTCGTGCCCCTCACGGGAAAGCCGGACTCGCCGCCCCCGATCGTCGACATGGCCGCCACCCGGGAGGAGATGAAGTTCGCTGTGGAGCGCCTCGCGCCGCCCTCGCCAAGCTGAGCGGCCTGGCCGACGACGTTGGCCTGCCAAGGGTGAATCTGCCCCTCGAGGAGAGGGCCAACTTCTACGCCCTCGGATCGACTCTCGGGCGGTACCCTCGCCGAGGGGATACCGCCAAACCGAGGGAGGCGGGGAAGGCGGCCGCCGGGAAGCGGCCAAGCTGGCGGCCAAGAAGGCCAAGAAGGCGGCCTAGGTTCTCTTCTTTTTATGTTAATTTATGTGTTCTCGATTTGTGTGGATGTGTAAGATACAATGATACGTGTGGTTAATTTGCTAATGAATCGGTTTGTTGGTTAATCTGTTGCATGTCAATCTCTTTATCTTTCGTTAACTTGGGTCTCATTGTTTCCTTGTATCGGTTTAATATGATGCGTGTCAATCTTAATTTTCTATCATTTACGTTTCCCTCGTCTTAGAAATTAACGCTGGTGAGTCCTATTTATATCATACATAAGCCCCTGTCTCGGTCCGCTCTCAACACTTTCGGCTCTCCAAACACACTCCCCTCTCTACCCGTTTTCCACGATGGCCCGGCCCGGGTCGGTGGCGCCGCCGACGACCGACATGGCTTCCGACCCGGGCGGAGATCTTCATCTGCATCGCCTCGGCGCCCGACCGCAACAAGCTCAACGGCCGGGCCGACCAAGTTGGCTGTCAGCGATGAATCACCACTTGGAGGAGAAGTCCATCGACATGGCTGCCGGCCGGGCGGAGAAGATCACCTGCATCGCCTCGGCGCCGCCCGCAACAAGCTCAACGGCCTGGCCGACCAAGTTGGCACGCCAGCGGTGAATCACCACTTGGAGGAGAAGTCCATCATCGGCCTCGGATCGAGTACTTGGTCGATAACCTCGGCTGAGAGGATACCGCCAAACGGAGGAGATGGAGTCGGCCGCCGGGGAAGAAGGCGGGGCGGGCGGCGAAGAAGGCCAAGAAGGCCAAGAAGAAGGCGGCTTAATTAGGCCAGCCGCTTTTTTTTTATGTTAATTTATCATATCGGTTGTTTTCTATGACGGTTTAATTTAGTTTGTGTTGTTTGTTAATGGATCAGTCATTTATTAATCGATCATTTTCTGTTGTTTGTTTTACTCTGTCATTGTATTTTGCTTCCCCTCCCAAGTTAATCGCTATCGGTTCTAATTCAGCCCGGTGGTGTCAATCTTCAAATCGCTTTCGGTTCTAATTCAAACCCGCGAAAGTGATGCGTGACCATCAATACCCTTTGCCGGGGAATGATTCAACCCGGTGGTGATCCGAGTCTTCACTGCCGGATTTAGTCGAGCCCGTGGAGTTTACGGTTGTCCCGGCGCTGAACGGTTCATCATTGCGGGTGCGGTTCATCGCTGCCGGTGGACTAAATTTCGCGGTGATACCGGCGGTAGTGATGGCGATTACGTAGTAGTGCAAGACCTGCATCCAAACACAAACAAAGGCAGTACTAAAACACTATTCTCGTTGTTACACATGGGCATGGCGAGCTCCAGCTCCCCAATCATCCAGACCCCAAAACAACGCAACCAACTCCCGCTAGCTCCAACACACCTGTTCACTGTCGAGGGCTGTGTAACTTCTGCAAATGCATAACATACAGCAGGGCACCATGCATCCGATATTTGTTAGGTAGGTTGAGCAATCGACGGGAAAGTGCACCGCCGGACTTCTGCATAACATACAGTACACGTCGTTATACTCCCTCGGTTAAAAAAAAAATACAATTCATGTCTTCGTGAGTCAAACAATTTTAATTGTGATCAAAATTATATAATAAAGTACTAACATTATAATGCAAAATGCTCTCTCTGTCCGGTAAAGCATGCAAATGCAGGAACAGAAAGAAACAGGAACAGGAACATGAATGCGTCCGCGAAAGCATGCAACTTTAGACCTGCACACTAGGCTTCAGGCGCTGCCGTGTCACATGCTGAGGTTAACAAAATCATATTCCTCGTGAGCGGAGAGTAGTGAATGCACAGGTGGCTGCTCTCATCCCCTCGTCTACTACTCCAGCAAGCACTTACAATGCAGACTCTATCAGGGCAGTCTCAATGGAAGAAACTAGTAGTTTCTATAACATAGGACTACGCACCGAAAAAGTATTTCTTTCCAACCCATGGTTTCTATAACACCATTTATATCAAGAGTAACTTAAATGCAGTACCCAAAACAGATGGATCATTTGTGCCAAGTATTTTTTACAGCTTACATGTGTTCCGTCACTTTCTTGATCCAAATAACACAGCCGGTGAATATATGATTTGAATCACTTTCCATTCCAGAACCAAATATCACCATACAGCAACCCATATTTCAGTGTCAAAATTCAGATATATTGCAATCCGGAGATGAAGATAACATGTAGCATACTCTACATAGTTTTCTCTTCCGTTCTTGGTAACAGACTCAAACAGCGGCGGCGGCGGAGGCCAGCAAGAGCGCTGCGTGCATCAGTCACGTTTGGAGCACCTCATCGGTGGAGCAGCAAACTCATCTCTGTACGTTGGAGCACCTCGCCGTCGTTACACGCGCGGGTGTCCCGCTGCACTGAGGTGGATGCGCCGTGCAGGGCTGCTCCTCCATGGACCGTGCAGGGCTGCTCCTCCATGGCCGGACGGCGGCGAATTCCCGGCGAGCTCGGCACCGGCACTTGTCGCGGCTTGCGTGGGGAGAGGAGTTGGGGGCGGATCCAGAAGACGTAGGCTGCGGCGCTGCGAGCGCGGGCACCGTCGCGAGGAGACCGCAAATCCATGGACGCACGGCTGTGCCCGTCGCGAGGAAGCAGGGGGAACACCCGCGGCTGGAGCACACGATCTTGGCGGAGAAAGATGGAAACGATCAGTTTCTTCCCAACGGCGTTTACGTCGTTTCTACGTGCATCGGCATTTGCGTAGACGTCGTTTCTTCAAGAGGAAACGGTTTCTACATTTTTTCTTCTCTCTCTACAATAACTCTACTGCCACATCAGCAATTTATCTAACTGGCAAGGCAATTAATACATATAGAAACTATCATAAATGCACCATTGGGACTGCCCTCATGGTTTCTATCCTCATTTATTACCCCTCTATTTATTGCTTTTTACTGATGTGGCGCTGTATTTATTGAGAGAGAGAGGTAAAACACAAGAAACCAAGTCTAACTAAGAAACCAGGTCTTCACGTAAACCAAGACAATTTGTAAGAGTGACGAGTGGGCCATTTGACATCATGATAGAAAATTGCATTGTGGGAGATAGTTTCTTGACACAATGTCCAAGACTATAGAAACTATGATAGTTTCTAGCATTGTGAGTGCCCTAAGGCGCCCCACGACAACTGACACAGTACTAGCTAGGAGGATTTGGTAGCCAATCAGGAGAAGACAGGGAGAAGCGCTAGCAATGAAGCAAGCGCTAGCTTGCACACTGCCCAAAAAAGTTTATTATGACTAACTCTTGGGTCCCCTCTAGTATATCATGTCCAGATACTCTTTTTTTCAATATTTTATCTTCTCCTCGCTAGCGATTTCAACTCACCTGTTGCGGATGCCCTAATGAAAAAAATGAGAATTCTTATCTCCCGAGAATGCACGAGACAAGCTGCCTCGTTCCGTGTGCGTAATGTGTTTCAGAGAATAGGAAAGTAGGGGTAAAAATGTAATTTGGTTTGCTTCCTAGCTTTGCCTCGGTAATGCAGTTTGCATTTTTGTCGGACAGAGGGAGTAAGTACTAATGGATTAATGACCAATTATATTTTCATAATAAATCTTGTTCGAGACAATTTTTTTCAGCACGGGGGGTGTGCCCCATTTCCATCCAATGATAGAACGGAAATATAGTAGTTTTAAGAGTTTTATAGGGAGAAGATAAGAAACAAAGAGTTCAACAACCCAATCCATCTATGAACTAGAGAAGATGTAAGGGATTGTGTCAGAAGATGTGAGTCCCTATTTCTTGGGGACGCTCTCGTGGTCGTCGGTGTAGTCGTTCAAGTTCGTTATGTCGAAGAGGTGCTTGCACTTGTGACCCGTGTAAGCGGCTCGTCCGCGATTGAAGCGAGAGGCCGGCCTTGCGATGTTCCGTCATCTCCTCCGGTGTCGGCCGTTTGAGCGGCCGAAGTCGGTCTTTGGTCTTGGCGGCGGGGTGGGCGCTGGGGTGCGGCCAGCGGGGGCGGCGCGGCGCCCGCCCTTCTGTTGCTTGGCTTGCGGGGTTGTAGAGGATGGTGAGGCGTCGCTTTTACGCCTGGCGCGAGACATGGCTGCCTCCATGTCCTTGGGGTCTGCATCTCGACATCCGTCTTGGCGGCTCGCCCAATCCGGTGTGTAGATGTTCACCGCTACCTATCGTCGTGGTGTCTCCTTGGCGCCGAGAACTGCTCCGTGTACTCATCCACGGTGCCCGTCTTCCTTAGTGATGCCAACTTCGCCCGGTGGATTCCGCCCGTGCAGCTAGGCGGCGTTTCGTTGGCGTACTAGGCAAAGCTTGCCCAATCTCGCCAACGGTTTCTCCGGGACAGCCTCGGACCCTTCTGCTGTGCTCCTCACGTGAGATGATATGAGGCGTACCAAACTTGCTCGGTGGGTGGCGTACCTTGTTCCCCTCAAGAATTGCTCGCATCGGTTTAACCATGGGAGGGGGTCTTCCTTGCCATCATATGTCGGGAAGGGCGGTTTGTGCGGGACGAGGGGCGTGGCACGGGAAGGTGTCCAGGGGGGCGGGGGGGCGGCGCATGCCCTAGGGGGCGGCGCCCACCTGGCTGGTGTGGCTTCGCCTAGGTAAGCCTTCATCATGTTCCCCTGTTGGTCTTTGCTTCCCATCTATCCTCGCGTCTTGATGAAGGTGCGGGCTGTGTGCTCCAAAGTAGCCTCTTCATGGCGAACTCTCGGCCTCTGCGGTTGTGCTTGACGCTTGACCGCCGGATCATTGCACGATAAGGCGACGTGGGCGTCGGCGGCGAGTCGAGCACGGTGGTGAATCCGCGAACTGGTCCCCCAAGTTCTTCAGCATCTTCTTCGTCTCGGCGTCCATGGTGGTGGGTGGATCATATTGGTCTCGGATGCAGTGTCGAACCGGCTAGATGTGGCGGGCCCGACACGTGATTGCCGGATCGTCGGGTGGTGAGGATGGAGAGGAAGGGGGGGCGGCGGCGGCGTGGCGCGCCCGGCGGGCGGGCGGTGGCGTCGGTCGGCCGGGCGCTGGGGGAGGCGGCGATGGCGGCATTTGTCTTGGCGGTGGCGTGGAAGGAGGGAGGAGGGAGGCGTGGGAGGAGGAGAGGGAGAGATTGGGATAAATTTTCTTTATTTTCTTCTTACCCTGAAAGATTCTGAGACCCCTTACTTATATAGCCCGGCTAGTGGGACTTGTATTGCAAGCAATCTCTCTAAAAGATTTTCTTATAGATTGGAATACCTTTTTACAAGCATATCCTATTTATTTTCCTAATAAGGGTCTCCCTTATAGATGAGATATCCTCTTGCACACCAAAAAGCCTAAGATAATCCTAGGTAATTCCCTTCTTTATTTCTGAATTAATTGCCGAAGAATCCGTGGAAAGGAGACGGAGGCGGCGGCGGGCAGCGCCTGCCGGGCCTTGGGCGGCGGCACCCGGCCTCTTGGGCCTGTCCTGCTAGGCCCTATTTCTTGGGACATGACAGATTGGGACTAAAATAGGAATAGCTTTAAACATTTGGATGAAGTAAAACATTTAGCCACCATCTGCACCCAAGCACCATGCAGAGGCTCCACTCATCATCTGAACATGACCAGAACATTCAGTTGGCTAGATCGGCATCCTCGCCCTGGTTTGTGTCCTCCAGAGAGCATGTCTCCGCCATCTTGATTTTGAGCTATGAAGATTTCTGTTGCCATCTGCAACATGGCATTCACCCCATCGATGATCTCAGCACGACTCATCTCAGGCTCTATTGTGAGCCTTCCAAATTTTCCAAACATATGGCAGAACCGCCCCCCCCCCCCACAACACACACCCCCCCACCACCACGACCACAATGAATATTGTTGTGTCGAGGGAGCCAATGCTCACACCAAATCCAACATTGAGATAAAGAAGTAGGCATATTATCAGCACCAATATACTCTGCTACGTACCCCATGTGACTGGCAATAGGGCAGGTGAAGAATAAATGATCAACAAATTCATATAGATCACAGAACTGACATAAGGAATTTCCCTTCCAATTTTTATAATAAGATTGTCTTTAGTTAGAACATCATTTTTAGAAACTAGCCACATAAAGTATTTAATCTTTTGTGGTATTTTTTCCTTTCCAAATTTCCCTGCATCATTTTCTGGTGAGTATATTATACAAAGATTTCACAAAAAGACCCCATTTTTTTAAATTTCCAATAAATTTTATCCTTTCCATCATATAGCTAGAAACTGTGAGCATCATTCAGAATAAGATTCCAACAAATCTGCAATTCAGAATTTAACCATCTCCTAAATGATATGTCTAACAAATCCTTTTTAGCATCTGCAACCATGATATCTTTTTGGCACATAATGTAAAGAGAGTGGAGACAATTTGTGACAAAGGCTTAACATACAACCATGGATCAGTCCAAAATTTAACCCTCTCCCTATTTTTTTATTTCAATTCTACTCCCATGGAGATAAAATTCTTTGATTTTGGTGAGATCAGACCAAATATGTAAGTCACTTGCTTTATGTAGTACATCTTGAATGGGTTTGGACTTTAAGTATTTGGCATTAATGATTTTCTGCTATAGTCCATCATCTACTTCCAGTTTCCACCACCATTTTGTTAGCAAACAAATGTTTATTTTCTTAAATCCTTAATTCTCAAAACACCTTTTTTTTTTTACTTATACATACTCTAGTCCATTTTATTAGATGGTATTTTCTTTTTGATTCCACTACCCTGCTAGAAAAAAGTTCTTTTAATTTGGTCAAAATTTTAGTTAAATTGATAGACACGAATCTCATAGTTTTTTAAGTACATTACACGTAAACATGTGAACACTAATGACGATGGATGGAGGCAGGAGCGGATGACAGCTTGACAGGTGTGCTCATGAGGTTAAATTCGTGACATGACATGATGACTACTCCCTCTGTCCCATGGACTTCGGCGTTTTGACTTTTGAACTTCATCTTTGACCATCCATCTTATTCAAAATATTTACGCAAATCATAAAATAAAATAATCAATATTCAAGTATCTTCATTGATAAAATAAGTTGTAAAAAATAAATTATATTTGTGCAAAAATTTTGAATAAGGCGAAGCATCGAATAAGATGGCACGGAAACCCGGGGTGACAAAGTCGGTGGGGACGGAGGGAGTAGTCTTTTTAGAGTTGTTTTATGAGAGTTTTCTTTACATTTAATAGTTTCCACATAAACATGTTTGTTAACGATGCAATGTGTTTAGGAAGACAAAAGAAGTGAGTTTTATAGGATGAAACTCTTAACACGATTGCCAACTCTCTTTGAGTTACAAAATTAAATGTCTATGAAACTATAGAATAAAACTCTCCATCGAGAAAGTATTTTTATTCACATTTTATTTCATTCTACATTTCATGGCTGTCTTGAAAATAACATAATGAAACTTTGCATTGAGATTGACCTTAAAATTGTAGTCCCTCTGTCTAAAAACGAATGGAATTATGATATCCGTACTAGTTAAATTAGTTTGAGTTCGATCAAATTTATAGTAAAACAGTAATAACATGCATCTCCATGTTGAAGTGGATCCGTTCCTCTCTCCTTGCTTTGTGATGGTTTTGCCTCTTTTGATACCCCTTCCTTTTTTTTTTTTTTTGTACATCATTTATATTTCTCCTTCATATCTGCGACAATGTGCGGAGTTATTAGTAATTATCAAAGAACTGAACCTCATGTCCTCACTTAAACACGTTTACTGGGTACGCATGTGTGGTTCTCAAGAGTCAATACCAAGGAACCCAGTAAGATATACTCAAAAAGTTTTAGGGGTTACGATATTATTTACTCCATATATTAATGCCCAACAGTGAACATCACAACCATCTAGCGTACCCACTGATAATTGTTGTACTCCCTCCGTCCCTAAACAGATGTCATTTCGTTTCCGAGGAGTCAACGTTTTCAAAATACCGGCAATTATATATTGAAATAAATAAATATTTATGCAAAGTAATTAGTATCATCGGAAAAATCTTTAAGTCTAGTTTTTAATAAATCTATTTAAAGATATAAATGTTGCACGTATTTTCTACAAACGCAGTCAAAGTTGAGAAAATTTGGTAGCAGACGCATCCTATAGCGACATCTAAAAAGGGACAGAGGGAGTAGGTAAGATGCCCCTGCACCACCCGGTGGACGCACACAGCAGGCCAGGCACAATCAGATATTTGTTGTAGGTAGGTTTCAGCAATCAATGAGGAACATGCACCGCCGGACTTCTGGACAAGCAAGAGCGACACCACACCAGACGTCGTTATTTCAGTACTCTCGGCGTTCAAAAAGAATGCAATTCACATCGTCAGTGAGGAGTCAAATGATTTTACTATTGATCAAAATTATATAATAAAATACTAACAATTATAATGCAAAATAAGTATTAATGGATTAATGACAGATGTATTTTTCGTAATAAATCTTGTTTGAGACATAAATATTAATATTAATCACTATTTGATCAAATTTTAGTTAAGTTGATCGGCATGAATCTCATAGTTACTATATTTTTTTTTAGTAGTACTCTCTCTGTCCCATTAAAATTGGAGTAAATTATTTTTCTTGGCCTATTGGAAGTTGCTCTTACTTTCTTGGCCTCCCTTTCCCCCAATTTGCTTTATTTGGCCTACTTTTAAATTTTGCTTATTTTCTTAGCCCTTCCGTCAGTTTTGGGCTTTAAAAGGTGTTAAGTGGTATGCAAAATGACTTTTATGCCCTACGAGGAATATTGAAAGAGATTAACAATATTTTTATCTTTTGTTTGTTCAGCACTAATATTTTATCAAAAATAATAAAAAATAATGTGTCCAAATATACACTTGAATTATTGTGTATTTTTGATAAATTATTGATGCTGAACTAACAATATAAAAATGTTGTCGATCTCTTTCAATAGGCCTCGTGGGTAAAAAGTCATTTAGCGTACTACTTAGCACCGTTAAAACTCAAAAAATTGACGGAAGGGCCAAAAAAAAAAAAAGTAAAAAACTTGAAAGTACGCCAAATAAGCAAATTTGAAGAAAAAAAAAAGAGGCCAAGAAACTAAGAGCAACTTTTAATAGGGCCAAGAAAATAATTTGCTCTTAAAATTGTAGTAGATTTTTTGAATTTTTTTGTTTGACAGTTCGTCTTATTTAAAAAATTATATAAATATTATTTATTTTGTTATTACTTATTTTATTATAAATTGTACTTCGATGATGATTCATTTATTTTATTATTTATTTAAATTTTTTTTTGAATAAGCCGCGGAGGGAGTACGTTACACTATAAACATGTGAACGCTAATGACGGAGGCATAGCGGATGACAGCTGCTCAGCTGCTCGAGGTTAAATTCGTGACGTGACATGATGATGACTATACGAACGGGAACAACTCATCAAGAACAGTAGCCTTGTTGACAGATGTGACTGTGATCATGATTTATTTTGTTATTACTTATTTTATTATAAATTGTACTCGATGATGATTCATTTATTTTATTATTTATTTAAATTTTTTGAATAAGCCGCGGAGGGAGTACGTTACACTATAAACATGTGAACGCTAATGACGGAGGCATAGCGGATGACAGCTGCTCAGCTGCTCAGCTGCTCGAGGTTAAATTCGTGACGTGACATGATGATGACTATACGAACGGGAACAACTCATCAAGAACAGTAGCCTTGTTGACAGATGTGACTGTGATCATGATTGACCTATTGGTCGTCCACCAAACGAGTGAGGCCTAGATGGCTAAAAAATTGAAACCGCATGTCACATCGGACACTGTAGCATGTTTCGTTTGTTAGTGGTAAATATTATCGTGCTATGGAGTAACTAGGCTCAAAAGAATCGTCTCGGAATGTACATCTAAACTGTGTAATTAGTTATTTTTTTACCTATATTTAATACTCTAAACATATATCTTTTGATGTATTTAATGTGATGTGATGAAGAGAAAGTTGTGAAAAGGTTTGAAATTTTAGCCATGTCTGAGCCGGAATTGAAGTCGCCCCTGTGCCGTGTCTACGCCCTGTCCTGTGTGACAGACACAGCCCATGTTTGTATCATTGTATGACGGTGGGGGGCCACAACGGTGCAGGGTACATAGACGCTATGGTAGTCTTTTAGAGTTGGAGTTTGTCGGAGGCCAGATCGGCGTGACACGTGGCCGGGACGCGCGGGCGGCTTGGGGCGGCGGTGGTGGTGGCGTCGGCGACGGAGGGGAAGAAGCGGCGCCGCGGCGGGGCGGTGGGCTGTGGCGGTCGGTCTTGGGGGTGGGTGGAGGGTGGGCGGCGGCGTGGGAGGGCGGCGCAAGGCCGGAGAGGAGGAGAGTTGGGATAAATTTTTCTTTATTGCTTGTTACCCTTAAAGATTACAGACCCCTTACTTTTATAGCCCGGCTAGTGGGACTTGTATCGCAAGCAATCTCTCTAAAAGTTTCCTTATAGATTGAATACCTTTTTACAAACATATCCTATTTATTTTCCTAATATAAGGGTCTTCCTTATAGATCCCTTGCACATCAAAAAGCCTAAGATAATCCTAGTGAATTTCCTTCTTTATTTCTGAATTAATTGTTGAAGAATCCACGGAGCGGAGGCGGAGGCGGCGGCGGCGTAGGCTGCCCACACTGGCGGTGCCATGGCGGTGGCGCCCTCGGGCCCGTGGGCTGTGTCCTTCTAGGCCCTATCTCTTGGGTCGGGACATCTCCTCCCCCCTTCTCCGGCCAGCGCATCCTCGTATTTGGATAAAAAGTCCATTCCGGTCACGCTTTGGGTGGAGGTGCATTGCCCCCGGCATGATGAGCTCAACTTGCGGGATCAGCTTGCCATGCACCGGGTTCACGAGGATCATGTTCTCCCGGGTTATTTGTGGAGCAAACTCCAAGAGATAGTGAAGGTTCGATTTAGCCGTGGTAGATGTAATGGTGGACAAGATGCGTCCCCTCTGCGCCGTCTATCAACGAAGCTGCGAGCATGAGCTCCCTTGGAACTCCCCCTACGGATGTTGTTGCACCATGTCGCGAGGCGGGTTCTCCAGAACAAGAAGCGCTCATTGGGCGAAGTGTTGACGAAGAGCGGAAGGAGGCGCCCGGATGGTGATGTAAGTAGTAGGAGGGGAAGCGACCAAATTCAACATCGCACCGCATACATGAAGGAGCCGGCGTCGAACATGGAAGGAGATAGCTGGTGTGTGCCCCTCTCGCTGGTCGTAGGCGATGTGGACGTTGTCGATGGTGAGGAAGAGGCGATCCATGCCATCGAGGAAGACGACCCTAGCTGGGCCAACGTGATGGCGCCAGGCGATCTTGCCCAACAAGATGGCGGTCGGTCTTTGCTAATGTCGGCGGTGTGGTCGTGTAGGCACCCGGCTGAGGAAGTTCGCCCTAGGACTCCTCCCCGGGGCGTAGCCTCCAATAGGTCCGTAGCGGTGGAGATGAATTTGGGAGGTAGAAGCGGCCATCGAAGAGGAGGAGGCCGTCTTCGACCGCCAACGGCGCAAAGATCGCCCGTGGTGACGTCGAGGGCGATCCGTCGCAGGTCTTTGGTCTTCCATCGTCGCTGATGCGGTACGAAGACTCCTATCGATGTGTCGTGAGGTCCAAGGCGTCGCATGCCTTGAGCGTTCCCGGCACGGAGGGGGCGGGTCAGAACACGGCGAAGATTCCTGACCTGGCAGGTCGGACCGGGCGCCCCACCCGTGTGAGGAGGTGGTGCCCGCGTGACCGTGCTCGGATGGCCGTCAGCGGTAGTGCGGAGCTCGTTGGTGGCGAAGTCCCCGTCACTCGCCCTAGGCTTACCGACCAAGGCATGCCAAGGAGGATGTCGGCGCCGTTGCCCACATGCATGACATAGGCATCGATGCCAAAGATGTTGGCGTCGATGCATATTGGTACGTCGAAGGTGGCCGCCTAACAGGTTGAGGTGGCGCCGCTAACGGTGATCAACACGACCGGCCGAAGTCACGTAGTCACCGCAGCGGTCACCCACGGGGTCGATGTAGTTGTGCGTCGCTCCCGAATCGGCGATGATGTTGACGCCTTGATGCGGAGATGATGCCGACTAGGTATAAAGAATGAGCACCATGTACAGGGAGTTGGGGTCCCCGAAAAGGACTCTGAGGTCGGCGACCTCCACTTTGACGTCAGCGTCGGTGACGCCCTCTTGGTCGTCGGTGTAGTCGTTGAAGACCGTGATGTCGAAGAGGTGCTTGCACTTGTGACCCGTAGCGTGAGCGGCTCGTCGAGTTGAAGCGCAGGCTGACCTTGCATCGTTCCATCATCTCGATTGTCGGTCATTTAAGCGGTCGAAGTCGATGTAGCCGCTAATCGGCAGGGTGGGCGCGTGGTGCGGCCATCGGGGGCAAGAGGGCGGGTGCCTTGCCCCGCCATTTGTCGGGCTTGCGGAGTTGTAGAGGATGGTGAGGCGTCGCCGTGCGCCCTGGCGGCGACATGGCTATCTCCATGTCCTCGGGGTCCTACATCTCGACGTCTGTCTTGAGCGGCTCGCCCAATCCAGCTTTGTAGATGTTCACCTGCTGCCTGTCGTCGAGGTGTCCTGCACACACCACGTGCGCCAGGAATTGCTCCGTGTACGCATCCACGGTGCCTGTCTTCATCGGCGATGCCCGGCTCACCTAGCGGATTCCGCCATGTAGCTAAATTTGGCGGCGTTCGTTGGCGTCTTGGGCGGCTTCGTCCAATCCGCATAGCGTCTTCTCTGGGGCGACCTCATGTACCCTTTGTTGTGCTCCTCTGTGAGATGATATGAGGCGTCTGAAACTTGCTACGGGGTGGCATACCTTGTCCCCTGAAGAATTGCTCGCAGCGGTTCAGCCATGGAAGGGGATCCTCCTTGCCGTCGTACGTCGGGAAGGACAACTTGTGTAGATGGGGTGTGAGGCCTGGGAAGGTGTCTGCTTGGGGAGGTGGGGGCGGCGCATGCGCCCACGAGGTCGGTGCCCTTCCCAGCGGGGTTCCGTTTCGAGGTAGCCTGTCAGCATGTTCTCCAAATCAGCTGCTATGACCTGATCATCGACGTGATGCTTGCCATCTGTCCTTGTCTTGATGAAGGTGCGGGCGGTTTCTTCCATGACCGTCTTCATCGCGAGCTCAGCCTCCTGCAGCTGTGCTTGACGTTTGACCTCCTTCGGATCGTTGCCGGATAAGACAGCGACCTGATCGGCGAGCGTGTCGAGCCTCTTGGTGAAGCCAGCGAACTAGGTCCCCAAGTCCTTCAGCATCTTCTTCGTCTCGGCGTCCATGGTGGTGGGTGGATCGTAGTGGTCTCCGGATACCCCGGTATCCTGAGACCCGGTCGATCGGCGGCATGACACGTGGCGGACCCGCCCTTTTGGGGCGCTGGTGGCTTGGGGGCGGTGGTGGTGGCGTCGGCGGCGGAGGGGAAGAGGCGGCGCTTTGCGCGGCGGCGGCGGTGGGTGGCGGGGGCGTGGGAGGGCGGCGTCTTATTTGGAGAGGAGGAGAGTTGGGATAAATTTTTTTTTTATTGCTTGTTAATTACCCCGAAAGATTAAAGACCCCTTACTTTTATAGCCGGCTAGTGGGACTTGTATAGCAAGCAATCTCTCTAAAAGGTTTCCTTATAGATTGGAATACCTTTTTACAAGCATATCCTATTTATTTTTCCTAATAAGGGTCTTCCCGATCCCCTTGCACACCAAAAAGCCTAAGATAATCCTAGTGAATTTCCTTCTTTATTTCTGAATTAATTGCCGAAGAATCCGTGGAAGGGAGGAGGAGGAGGAGGCGGTCTTGGCGCCTGCCACAGTGGCGCCGCTTATTTGGCGCCCCTCGGGTCCCCGTGGGCCTGTCCTTCTGGGCCCTATCTCCTGGGTCATGACAGAGTTTCATGAGTTTTCATTACATTTAACGAGTTGCCACCTAAACATGTTTGATAATAATGTGGCAATGTTTTTAAGAAGACAGATGAAGTGAGGTCTATAGGCATAATAACACTCTCTTAACACAATGACCAAATCTCTTTGTCATAAAATTAAATGTCAATAAAACTATTGAATGAAACTCTCTGTCGAGAGGGTATTTTCATTCATATTTTATTTCATTCTACATGACATGGCTATCTTGGAGATTACACAATGAAAATCTCCATTGAGACTAATTTGTACTCCCTCTGTCTAAAAATAAATGCAATTATGATATTTGTACCAGTTAAATAGTTCAAGTTTGATCAAATTTACAGCAAAATAGTAATAACATGCATCTCCAAATAATTTACTATTAACATATATTCTATAAGTAATTTAATTATATTTACTTTTTATCACAAAATATTCATACTTTTTATATAATTTTTTTTTGTGAAAGTTCAATTCAATTAGCTCCAGGAGAAGCTAGAATTGTATTCTTTATAAAGTAGAGGGAGTACCATCTTTGTCGTGCTCTAAATGCTGAACCATCAAATAACTCAAATAAACTCTTCATCAGACTCAAATAATTAAGAGGCATATTTTGCTTCGTAAAGACAAGCCGTTGAGTTATATAGTTTCGTCACTATTTCATTTTCAAATACAAAATCAATGTCATTATTTTAGATTCATATTAGAAAATACTTAATTTAGTTATGGCTATGTTTTGTGAAGAATTTAGTTATGGTTATAATATTGCACTAGCATGACATAAATGACATAGGGTCTATTTGGATTTGATGGGCTAATTAGTTGCTAAACTTTAGCTCTCGATAATGCAAACAAGAGGGCTAAATTTGTGGGCTCACGTTTAGCAAAATCTTCAACTAGTTGTTAGTTCACTAACTAACTTCCCTAAAAACTCAACTGACAAGGGCTAAAAGTGCTACAAGGACGGGGCATGATCAACCACGGGCAGTAGCTATTGAGCTTGCCGTACGTGGCCCCTTTTTGGTGACCGTGGAGAACGGTGAGAGGAGATATCGGAGGAGGGTGTGTGATGTGAAGGAAACTAAAGAAACAGAAGGGTGGTTGTCGAAAAAAAAACAGAAGGGGCTAACAATTAGTGGTGGACTGCAGTAACCAGATGAACCAAAACCTTCGTTTGTCACCGTTGAACATTTAGGAAACGATCATCCGAAACGTCATCTTACAAAATACTCCCAAAACTCTTGCAATTCCCGCTTCCGAGAATAATGTACCGGTAATTATATATTAAAATATATAAATATTTACACTAAGTAATTAGTATCGTCGAAAAGATCTTTAAGTCTAGTTTTTTAACAAATTTATTTAGAGATATAAATATTACACCTATTTTCTAAAAATCTAGTCAAAATTGATGACACGTTTCTCACACTTGCAGGAGTTTTGGAACGGAGAGAGTACCAGTAAAACGGAAGGAAGCAGTACAACTACTATATATACAAGTCACTACTCAGTGGTAATGTGTGGAGCAAGCTCTGTTCTTTCGAGTTTTGGAACGGAGAGAGTACCAGTAAAACGGAAGGAAGCAGTACAACTACTTTATATACAAGTCACTACTCAGTGGTAATGTGTGGAGCAAGCTCTGTTCTTTCGCCACCCACACACACACCAGCTGGCCAGAGCTCTGACGCCCTACTCTCCGTCTCCTGGTCCGGGCTCGGCGTCTCACCATCCAACGCGCTCGCTGGTTGGACGACCTGAGCACCAGATCACCTCACCGGAGTCCGGACTCCAAGAGCTAGCTTGCCGGCTAACACACCAGCAACACATCTCGATCTGCCTACGCGACCGTTGCCTTGGCGTCCTCCGCGCTCTGCTTTGCGGACCTCCATATGCTTTACGGTAGGTGATCTGCGCTCTCCCGCAGCTGCGTTATCATCCCGCTTTAGCAAGAACACGAACGCCCACCTCCCGCTTGTAAATCGAAACTTTTTGTTGTTCTTTCACCCCCGTTTAACTATTGATTTTATACCATCCATTCAGCCTGAGGAGCAGTACAGCGCTGTTTCTCGCCAGATGGATCCTCGGGCCCGTGTCAAAGTGGGAAGCCGACCGTGACCTGCCGGCCTGAAACAAAGCCCCGATCTGCAACACTGCTTGTTTCGTTGCCCTATTCAGGTAATCTTTGCAGCTGCCTGCCACCGTTCGGGGAGGGAAGAAGAGACGGGCACCACGTATGTATTGGCTCCGGGGAGAGGAATAGGAGCGCCTCCATCTCCGGTCCGCCACGGCCTTGGGGATCCGGCAGTCCGGGGCCGAGCGTAGCCGCGGCCTTCCTCCTCCCGGGGAGTGAATGGCTGGAGGCGGGCTACTCTAGCTTGTCGAGCTTGCTGTCTCTGTGGCCACACCCAATAGAGGTCGCATAATTCCGGGGCCATATAGTCTTATCATGGTGTCAGTCTGGATCAACCTCTCCTGTACTTTGCTGGCATCGTAATAGTATTGTTAAAACATTTCTGTCTTTTTAATAAAATACAGGCTCAGCTTGATCGGGAAAAAAAAAAGGAGCCGATTCCATCCTGAACTCTCGCTTTGGCTGCAGCTACCCAACTACATATCTCGTGGTAAGTGGGAATCCACTAGCACAACACACACTACTATAAGTTTTAATTACCGTGTGGGTGCTTTCTTTATTAACCGTGGCGGTTTTCCACGTAGTTAAGGCCACGATTTACCATGGCGTTTTAATGCCTGCCATAAAAAAAATAAAAAGAAAAGAGAAAGCCCAGATCTAGATCTGGACCTGTGCGTCGCCGCCGCGGGGTAGCACGCCGCACTCCGGCAGCCGCCGTGGATCGGAGTCGCCTTGGTGCCCGCCACCGTCATAGATCCACTGTGGAGACGTCCACCGCTGTGGATCGGAGACGCCCCGGTGTGGATCCTAGAGCCGTGGATCCCGTCGCCGCTGTGGAGAGCATTGGCGTGAGGGCGGCTGTGGATCCATGGATCCTGCAATCAGAGCGGTGGGTGCGGCGTGGTGTCAGGATGATGGTGGTCGTGGATCTGTGGACCCCCACCATCGGAGCAATGGTTGTGGCGCGTCGTCGAGGTGAGGGTGGTGTCGTGGATCCCGTCGTCGCATAGTGGAAAGCGGCGCCGGGCTGGAAGAGGGCGTGCCGCTGCATCAAGGAAAGGCTGAAGGAGGCCGGCGCCAGGGTGAGGACTGGAGGAGGGCGGCGTTCGGGTGATAGAGTGGGTGCGGCTTGGCATAGGTGATGGCCGAGGGACTGGGAGTAAGGGAGAACTGAGGGGTGGGTGATGTGAGACCCTAACTCCACCTGGTGTTAGTTGGATATGGGTTTTTTTGATGGGCCTCGGTAATATTAACCGAGGCAGGTTTTGTGTGGCTTGCCTTGGTTAAAAGACCTATTTCTTGTGGTGGGTTTTATTATAAAACTGAAACCGTCAATGTATTCTGTGAGGCGGTTTTTCGTAAACGTCACAGTTAATCGAGGCATTAACCATGACAGTTTTATGTTAAACCACAGTTAAAAAATTGAAACGCCTCCTAAAAGATTTTATGTAGTCGTGGCAAGGGTCAAATCAAGGTTTAAAATCTTCTGCTATAGCTGTTTTAGAAAGATTTAGCTAAGTTCTTTCATCTACAATTTAGCCTTGCCGTTATAGCCGTTTTGAGACATATGCCTTAGATGACTATATGAAACATTGGGTCAAATATACAGACTCTAATAGTATCCGTTCCATGTCCAGCCCTACTTAGAAATGCATTCGTTTTATTAAGACGCACTAAAGACTAATTAGTTGGCTCTTGACTTGTTGCTCAAAATCCTGCAGCATCCTTAAAGAATACCAATGGACTTCGCCATCAGTGCGGCGCAATGGGTGTTGGGCAAGGCACTGGATGCCGTCATGGATGGTATGTTAGAGGCATGGGCGGCCAGCGAGAAACTTGGCCTCAACATGGACGAGCTCAAAATGGAGCTGTTGTACGCGCAAGGCATGCTCGACCATGCCCAGGGCAGGGAAATCCATAGCCCTGCACTCAAGGAGCTGCTGCACAAGCTCCAGCAGCTGGCGTATGACTCTTACGACATGCTGGATGAGTTGGACTACTTCCGCATCCAGGACTTGCTCGAAGGCACCTTCGAGGCCGCCATGGATGCCCGAGGTGTCTTCCAAGACATCACTCTCCATGGTAGAGCTGTTGTTGTTGAACAGGTTCATAGACTCGAGGGACAGGACTCCCGCTCTGATGCGATCGCTGATGACTCACCTGATCAGCAACAAGAACAAGGAGAAGCGATGGAAAGGCAGAGGGCTCAGCCTGCAGGAGGGCTGCATAGGCTCGCTTGCAATGCTTGCCATACCATTGGTAAACACTTTCTATACTGCACTTGCTTCCCTTTTCTGCAAGCTGATGGTGACTGTGGCACCATGGATAGCATCATGCCAGTGCAACAAGAGAGCGTAGTAGATGCCCCTACTACTCCTGTCCAAGCTGGTAGTGACTCTAGCACATTGGATACCATCACACCAGCTAGTAAACTGGAGTTTGACAGGGTGAAAATGTCGAGTAGAATGAAAGCTGTAGTTGAGGAACTGAAGCCGTTGTGTGCAAAGGTCTCCGTCATTCTTAACCTAGAGTTGCTGCATTCCAATCGTAGCATAGCCCAGATCATTGCTGCAGAACTACGTGCTGCTCACTTGAAGGAACAGGGCGATGCACCCATTCTTCCAGAAAATAATGTTAAGACCCGACCCAAAACCACCTCAGATATTTCAGAACCTACTTTTTGTGGGAGGAAGGATGAGACAAAAAAAAATTTGGGCATCATCCAAGAAAACCACTCTTCTGGCCGGGACTTGATTGTTCTCCCAATTGTTGGTCTAGGGGCATGGGGAAAACAGCACTCACACAACATATTTATAAAAAAGCGGAAAAATACTTTGATGTGAGGATATGGGCATGTGTATCAACTGATTTTAGTGTGCCCAGACTGCTGAAGGATATTTTGGAATCCGAGTCTTTGCATGAACTCTGTAAGGAACTAAGGGGAACACCAGAGAAACAGATTGAAGAAATATTGACATCTAAAAGATTTTTGCTTGTCCTGGATGATATGTGGGATACTGTTAATAAGGATGGGTGGGATAGACTGCTGGCACCATTTAGAAAAGGGCAGGCAAAAGGGTAACATGGTACTGGTCACAACTCGAATTCCATCAGTAGCAGAAATTGTTAAATTAAAAACAACTGATAGCACAACAGAGTTGGAAGGTTTGGATCAAGTGGCGTTTCGTGAGTTTTTCTGGTCATGTGTATTTGGTGGTGATAATAAGTCAAAAGAAGAACACACAGAATTAGATAACATTGGAAAAGAGATAATGAAAAAACTTAAAAGCTCCCTCTTACAGCAAAAACTGTAGGTAGACTACTGAGGAACAACTTGGATCAAAATCACTGGAAAAGGGTCCTAGATAGTAAAGAATGGGAACTACAAACTGGTGATAGTGACATTATGCCTGCATTAAAGCTTAGCTATGATTTTCTACCTTTTCACCTGCAACGCTGTTTTTCTTATTGTGCCTTGTTTCCGGAAGATTACATGTTCACTAGCCAACAGCTCATTCACTGGTGGATAGGTCTAGATATTCTACAGCCTGGTCCTCAAAATAAAAGCATAGAAGAAATCGGGCAGGTCTATTTGGATGATTTGGTTAACCATGGGTTTATTATCAAAAAAGAAGATAGTATATGGAGCATTACTCGGTATAGTATCCATGACCTGCTACATGATTTAGGACTCAAGGTTGCGTCGCGCGAATGTCTTAGTTTAAATTCCTCTAATGTGATCCCAGCAGAAATTTGGCCGTCTGTACGTCACTTATCAATCATCATAGACTCTGTAGATGATGGAAGAATTGCCAATTTTAAAAGTGAGCTAGAACTAATATTGGGGAGAAGATTGATGATTGATAACATACGAACTTTGATGGTGTTTGGAGAATTGGGTGAAAACTTCACTGGTTTTTTGGGAAATTTGATCAAAATAGCAAGTGGCCTTCGTGCTGTGAACATGGAAAAGATGCAACATCGCATTGAGTTTCCACTTCCAACACTATGCCATCTACGTTACCTAAGGCTTGGGTGCGAACGTAATCTTGAAATTAATCTACCAAGCAAGCTTTCTAGGTTTTATCATTTGAGGATTCTAGATCTAAAAAGATGGAAAGGGAATAAACATTTACCCAGAGACATGAGCAACCTCACGAAACTAAGCCATTTTGACATCGATACATATATGGTGATGATTTTCACTAAGGAATTTGTAACGTGGGAAAGCTACACTTATTGCAAGAGTTAAAGAGATTCGAAGTCAAAAGCACCGGGTTTGAACTAAAGCAACTAGAAAAACTAAATAAGCTAAGAGGAGAGCTTGCAATTTATGGCCTTGAGAAAATAAACACAAAAAAGAAGAAGCAGCTGAAGCAAAACTGATAGATAAACAATGGTTGCAAAATTTAAAAATGGCCTGGTGGAGCAGCGGGCCAGACAACGAGCATGATGTGGAAGGGCATGTTATTGAAGGGCTTCAACCTCCAAGAAATCTTGAAAGCTTGCACATTGTTGGCCATGGAAGCCACTCTTGTCCAACATGGTTGGGTAGTAAGCAGCACCCCAAATCCCTACAGCGTCTTCATCTAGAGAAGGTCGATTGGGAGTTGCTGCCATCACTCGGGCACATGGAGATGCTTTGTAATGTAACACTGGAGGATATGCCCAGACTAAAGGAACTTGGTCCAGGATATTTTGGCAGGACGATAAAAAGCCTAACGCTATTTTTCTTACAAGGACTGGAAACCTGGGTTCCAGGGGACCATCCTCATTTGTTATCTTCACTGGAAAAGTTGACAATTCAGGGATGCCCTCCTCGTGTCGGGATACCCTCTCGTGAGTCACTTCATTAATCAGCATTCCTCAGTCCGCCCGAGACAGTTGGAGACGGACGACGTCACTGGAGTCCTTGCTGAGCCCGTCTGCAGCATCCTCTCATCCTCCCTCACCAGGCTAATCCTTTTTGGACATCATATAAAAGATGAGGTCTTCACAAAGCAGCAAGAGGATGCCCTTGGTCTCGTCACTTCTCTCCAATACCTCGAATTATATTCCTTTCTCAGACTGCGGTGCCTCCCTGCTTGTCTGCATAGACTCGGCAACCTCAAGACTTTGGAGATCTCCTACTGTGAATCCCTCACGTCGCTACCCGAGGACGGCCTGCCTAGTTCACTCCAGGAGTTGAAAGTCAGCTCATCATGCACTTATGAGCTACTCATGGCGTGCCGAAATTACACCTACGACCATCCGGGATCAAGTTTAAATATGTGCCCTAATAATGACAAGCTAATTATCCCCGTTTGTTTCCGTTTGGATCCAGTGCGCTGCAAACCGGTATGGTGGAATCCCTTTACAGTCCTGTACAAATCCGATTGCTTTTGCACCCAGCTTTTTGTGGGATCAAATCCTGTGCTCACTTACAGCATTTTCTGATTACGTTTGCAGTTCCATGCTGCAACTACTTGCCCATCTGCAAACCGCATCATGGCTGTGGCTGGTGGTGTCCTCTTCTGGAAGAAAAGTTCGGTAAGTGCCACAAGTTAAATCTTTTTTTTTTTTGGAAGTCAAATTCCTCAGTTTTATGCATATTTCAATGAGAGTTTTGTGCTGGTGATCCTCTTTAAAAAATTGTACGGATCTTAAAGCACCCTAGTAGTTAAGTCTAATTAACTTCCCCACGGATTTGGATTAGTGCCGGCCGTATCCGTGCCCAAAGAAAGCCCCGTCCTTGCCCAATAACCGAGGATGAATGAATCAAGTTAAGTCTTAGGAAGCCGAGCAGATTGGCCTGTCAAAAATCCTGATCCATAGCAAAATTCATTATAGTAACTAATTACAGTGATTTAACATCCGTGCAAAATATTTTAGGACCACCGGAGCAAAACTCTTTAGATGATTGCTTTGCCTACTTGTGGCTTCTGTCTTTGCACTTAGATTGATTTGAGGATATATGCTCTGAATCACCATCAAACTGCTTTGCTCTACGGTTGGAATTTGGTGTGCGACATGACTATATATAACTTGATTTCTTGACCCTGCAAGCTTACGAAATCGAGGCAGAAAATAAAGTCCAGCTTATGCAACATGGCTGATAAAAGTTTTTGTTATACAAGAACATGCTTGTTGCAACAATGCTCATCATATAGTATGATTTATTTCTGGTCCAGAATTGAAACACAGCTTTAGGAATTGGTGAACTTATCTAGCAGTTCAGTTCAGAGAATTAGTAAATACAGATTGTTTTCTTTTTTTTTTCCATTATGAGTTCTGATAACTATATGTAACTGTCATCTCTGTTTTTTTGTTTGCTTCTTTTTACTCAAATGGAATATTTATCATTTACCTTGGTCTCTTTTGCAGAAACAGCTTTGTTTATTTACTGCTCTAGTGGCTTTCAAGTCATAACTCGCACCTGCATTTCTCAATGAGGTATCAGTGTTTGGCTACATTCCAAGCTCAGCTTTCAGAGTTGCACTTTCAGTAATAAAGAGTAAAGACAATGGAGTGGTTTCATGGAATTTCCTCAGTTGGCAGTTTCCGGATAGTGCAGTGGTTCAAGGAATTTTCTCAGTTGGCAGGTTCAGGACAGTGTGACTTGATGACTGATGACAGTGTTTTATTGGTATTTGGCACTTAATGATGATTCTGTGGAAGTCTTTTATGGTATTGGCATTTCAATTGACCATGGATAGGATGCTATATGGTGGTCATGCTTGTTTGCTTTCCAAGTGTGACCACGAAAAATAAACCATTATTGTACATATGTTCGGATGTACCTACCATTACTAATAATGCAAGATATGGAAATGGACCGTGTTAGTCCCGTGGTTTTTACTCCTCATGTTGAGGAGGGTTTTTCCACGTAAAATCATTGTCATTGTGCACGTAACTTTATTTTCCTGTGGCTTTTCTAGCATTTAAATCATGCATGCAATGTTGCCTAGCAAGGCGTAATAACTATGATAGAATGCCCCATATCTTGTCATGAATTGAGTCAATTTAGATATTTCGCTACTACTAAAAGCATGCACATTCCACGAGAATTTTGCATTATTGATATGGCTTCTTTATGCAAGTTACCCCAAGTTATTGTTTCATGTTATTTCTGAAAAACTAGTGTAATCAAGAGTAATAAAGAGGAAAATGATGACACCTTGAAACAAAGAAGCAACACAAGGGTCCACGTTCATTTCATCTATAAAGAATCACCTTTCAATAAAATTGAATTTGTCAAAATTGACAGCTGACCTTTTTTTATTCTACATGGAGCAAGTTTTTTTTATTCTACCTAAGAGAACCTAGTGTAATAATTGAGAACCTAGTTTAATGTTATAGTTGAGTAACAGAACCTTGTGTATGCAGCATATATACGTCCCAACCCACTCATTAAAATTACAGAATTGAGCATAATTGAAGTGCATACATGCCGAGGGTTAGTGTGACTTCAATCTGCAAATACAATATTTTATAGAAATAATTACCAGTACTTGTTTGCTAGTATAAGGTGATATGTCACATATAGAAAATAAAGAAAAATAATTATTGGTTCAAATTTTACCCCAATCCTCTAACACATGTGGATTAATGTGAACCCGACTTCATCTGAATAAGGCCTAAAAGTGAAACAAATTGCATAGATTACTAGCATGTGAACACGTTCTCTCTACCTAGCCATTTTTCTTATGGCAAAGACTAAATACTTCAAGTTTGACAGTCAATCCAACATATTATAAGCACCTAACCATTTTTGAAACACCTAAAGTTACTTCAAACAGCGCGGCCTTTCAACACAAGACCAACATCCAAATGCAAGCCGAGGCTACAACACTGTTATCATTACACATGGGAATGGTGAGCTCCAGCCCCAACCATGCCTAGCTCAAACCAACACAACCAACTAGCGCTACAACTTATCTCTTTCCCTGCCATGACCGTTGCAATGACCTGATGAATCTGACAACTGGAGTGCAGGAAGGAAATGGCAGAATATACAACATGATATCTAATTTTATGAAGCAACTCGGTGTCATTGCTGCAGTGAGCACACACCATTCATTGGTATCTTCTCTTAGCCCAGCCTTATCTGTTACCACTTAGGTCATACAGTCATACAGTGCATCACCATCAACATTCAACTAGATACAGTTTTTGCCTTCAAAAAAAAAAAAAAAAAAAAACATTCAACTAGATTGTCGTGGGAAGTCACCGCTGTCCTTGAGGAATATGATATATCAATCCTGTAAGTTGTACAGTGCGGGGTCAGACATTGTAAACTCTATAAACCGAGTACACAACCTACAAGATGAATGTTAGAGGGCAACGGATCGAGTGCATTTCAAGCTGAACTAGCATGTTTTCTGCCTTGAAAACAAGCGTGGCTAGAGTAAATCAAAAGTAAGTGTGGGTTGGTCCATGTCCCATAGGTTCGAAATGCATGTTAATATCCCCAAACATGATCTACACGTATATATATCAGTAAGCTTAAAATGGTAAGCTAGTAAAATGTATGATAACAAATCTGAAAAGACATCAAAATCCAAGGACATCAACTCTTTGTTGATTCACATGGTAATAATAATGTGACCAATCGCAACTTGACATAAGGAATTTCCCTTCCAATTTTTTTAATAAGATTGTGTTTAGTTAGAACATCATTTTTAGAAAGTAGCCACATAAAGTATTTAATCTTTTGTGGTATTTTTCCTTTCCAAATTTTCCTACATGATTTCTGGTGAGTATATTATACAAAGATTTCACAAAAAGACCCCTTTCTTTTCAATTTTCCATGAAATTTTATCCTTTCCATTATATAGCTGAAACTGTGAGCATCATTTAGAATAAGATTCTAGGAAATCTGCAATTCAGAATTTAACCATCTCTAAATGATATGTCTAACAAATCCTTTTTAGCATTTGCACTCATGATATCTTTTTGGTTGCATAATGCAAAGAGAGTGGGGACAATTTGTGACAAAGGCGTATCATACAGCCATGGATCAGTCAAAATTTAATCCTATCCCCATTTTTTATTTCATTTCTTCTTCCATAAGATAAAATTCTTTGATTTTGATGTGATCTGACCAAATAGCACTACTACAGAATTGCCCATCACTGCGGGCCATAACCCCCTTCCTTTGCCGAAAACTGAACCGGCGGAGAACCATAGCGGTAGTGATGTGGGGTTCAAACACTACCGGGTCAAAACACCGGGCGGTGTTGCGAGGAGAGACTGCCGGTTTGATATCAAACCCGGCAGCGCGACGCGTCACCGAACTTGTCGGGTGTTCCGCGGACCGGCAGCATTTTTGATCAAGCACTGCGGGTTCGGAAGTCGGCCGGCGAGTTGATATTGAGAGAGTAACCTTTGTCGGGCTTTAACGAACAAACAGAAGCGTAAATTTGTCACTATCGGGTTAGATTGAGGCGGCGGTGTATCCAAGAGCTAACAATGTCGGTTTACTATGGACCCGTCGATGAACTTTACGTGAACAACGCCGGCTGATTTCAACCCAACGGCGTTATTAGAGTGGAGACTATCGGTTGGTTAATGTAGCCGACGAGTGATGTTTTCGTCGCCGATGACGGTTAGTAATTCAAACCGATAGTGTTTGGCATAGTTACACTACGGTTTGTTTCTCATTCACGGTCGGGACCATGCCACCCGGCGTTTTTGTTTTAAATTTTTAAAATTTTTGAATTTATTGATCGAAATCAGCTCTTTTAAACCCATAAAGCATCATATATACATTAATATCGTCAAAACATTACAGGATTTAATGATTACATACAACAAAATCCAACTAATGTTCTAGAAACTAAGCCTACATCAACTTCTAAAATAAAAAGACCAATGACCATAGAGTCATAGACATAAATAAAAAGCATGACATCTTTCCAAAACCAATTAAGCGGCAATTCTCGCAATCTTCATGTAGTATGTGGGGTGGCTTCTCTTCAATCTCGGGGCCGACTAGTTTGCACCATTGTAGGCGACGGCGGCTTCACCTTTGGTGTTGTATTTTTCTGTAACAATTATTAGCGTAGCCTTGGACTTGAGCATAGCAATCTTCCCAGGTTAGATAGATCCCGAAGACGCGACCAACAAACACTACATTACCACGCCATGTTTGCCTATACATGTAACCAAAATAGGATGATATTGCTATGTTTCTCATAAATGTTGTACATGATAAGCACATACATATATTTAAAATATCCAAACTGGATTTCGAACAACACTAACTCATGAATTTCAATCACAATTCGAGCACAGGTTGCGGTGACCGAGGCGGGCATTTCAACGAACACATAAAGGGCGTGTGGCCGACACACTCACCAAGCTTTCGTGCGCCTCGTGCGCTCCTATCTTGTCTTGGAGGATTTGAGGAGGGACAAGGTCGCGGGACGGTACGGCGTCGGGCGGTGAAGAGGAAGCCGGCGTGAGGCTGCGGACGGGAGAGGGTGTGGCGGTCCTCCGTCGGCGTGTAGGAAGACCAAGCGGGCGACGCGAGGCTAGGACAGCGGCGAATTAGTTCTCATTCTCATAGGTAAAAACTTGAAAACCCTACGGGGATAATTAGTTCTCACCGTGGAAGGGGCCGAAGGGCGAGGAGGATGGCGGCGTTGGGGACGTCGGAGTGGAGGAGCGCGGCGTGGGAGAACGCCGTCAAGCTTCGATTCCATTTGGGTAGGGGGCGGCCGGGCGGGCCGGGCGGTGTAGGGGACGACGAACGGTGACGTTGGACTTGGTGGTGCGCTCTGTCGGCGAATCTGGTGCTCTCTCGGCGCTGGGGGGGGAAAGAGAATGGCGCGGTGTTCAAATGGCTTGCCAAAATTTTAGCTCAGAGCCACTCACCTATATATATAGGCAAGGCTGGTTTGGGCGCCGTGGGGAACGAAATGGCGGGAGGTTCAGATAGATTTGAAAAATTTCACCCCAATCCTATTCGCTGCCGGTTATTACACGCAACCGGCAGTGAAATAGAAATGATGCCACTTCATGGATGATCATGTACCTTTGTGAAGGATGTGTAATCCTCCATGATGGAAATGGCTTGAATTTTTTTTCCAGTCATGTACACCCAAAAATATGATCCCACACAAGTTCTTAGGTTTTTTTCGATAAATATTTTACTTACTATGATTTTCTTCTAGCTAAACTAGCGACAAGAAGGCTAATTAAACCATGGAAACACAAGATTTTTTCTTGGACCTCCACGGTGATTTGCCTCCTAGGGCACATGAGACCCTGTGGAAAAGTCTAGCGGCATTCGGCTCTTTTTAGGTGGGTGCGCTCAGTTCAAACTATAATTACAAGGTGGCGTCGCGCAGAAATTCAAATAAACTGGGGAAAAGTACCAAACCAACTCAAAAAAACCTCAAACTTCGTGGGTGCTTCCCCATTTGCATGTGAAAGGCTCGAGAAAAAAGTTTGAGACCACTACTTTCTGAGGCAAACATATGAACCACATTGAGCACAAGAACTACAATGTATAGTCCTCGTTCGATGGTAGGGATCATGTGCGTTTGTGAAGGATGTGTAATCCTCCATGGTGAAAATGGCTTGAATTTTTTTTCCCAGTCATGTACACCCAAAATATGACCCCACACAAGTTCTTAGGTTTTTCTGGTAAATATTTTAATTACTATGATTTTCTTCTAGCTAAACTAGCGACAAGAAGGCTAATTAAACCATGGAAACACAAGATTTTTTCTTGGACCTCCACGGTGATTTGCCTCCTAGGGCACATGAGACCCTATGGAAAAGTCTAGCGGCATTCCGGCTCTTTTCGTGGGTACGCTCAGTTCAAACTATAATTACAAGGTGGCGTCGCGCAGAAATTCAAATAAAATGGGAAAAGTACCAAACCAACTCCGAAAAACCTCAAACTTCGTGGGTGCTTCCCCATTTGCATGTGAAAAGGCTCGAGAAAAATTTGAGACCACTACAACACAGGCAAACATATGAATCACATTGAGCACAAGAACTACCTTTGTATAGTCACGGTTCGATGGTAGGGATCATGTGCCTTTGTGAAGGATGTGTAATCCTCCATGGTGGAAATGGCTTGAATTTTTTTTTCCGGTCATGTACACCTAAAATATGACCCCACATAAGTTCTTAGGTTTTTTCGATAAATATTTTAATTACTATGATTTTCTTCTAGCTTAACTAGCGACAAGAAGGCTAATTAAACCATGGAAACACAAGATTTTTTTCTTGGACCTCCACGGTGATTTGCCTCCTAGGGCACATGAGACCCTCGTGGAAAAGTCTAGCAGCATTCCGGCTCTTTTTGTGGAGTGCGGCTCGGTTCAAACTATAATTACAAGGTGGCGTCGCGAGAAATTTAAATAAAGCGGGAAAAGTACCAAACCAACTCCGAAAAACCTCAAACTTCGTGGGTGCTTCCTCATTTGCATGTGAAAGGCTCAGAAAAAGTTTGAGACCACTACAACACGAGGCAAACATATGAACCACATTGAGCACAAGAACTACAACTTTGTATAGTCCTGGTTCGATGGTAGGGATCATGTGCCTTTGTGATGGATGTGTAATCCTCCATGGTGGAAATGGCTTGAATTTTTTTCGGTCATGTACACCCAAAATATGACCCCACACACAAGTTCTTAGGTTTTTTCGATAAATATTTTAATTACTATGATTTTCTTTCAAGCTTAACTAGCGATAAGAAGGCTAATTAAACCATGGAAACACAAAATTTTTTCTTAGACCTCCACGGTGATTTGCCTCCTCGGGCACATTAGACTCTGTGGAAAAGTCTAGCAGCATTCCGGCTCTTTTAGGTAGGTACGCTGAGTTCTAACTATAATTATAGGGTGGCGTCGCTTGAGAAATTCAAATAAACTGGGAAATATACCAAACCAACTCCGAAAAATCTCAAACTTTGTGGGTGCTTCCCCATTTGTATGTGAAAGGCTCGAGAAAAGTTTGAGACCACATGGGACACAAGAACATTATAAATTAATTAGGCGGGATCCATACAACCTTACAAATAATTAACATAGTAAACACACTAATCATCATCATCGTCGAGTGGGAGCAATATTGGGTCCAGCTTGTGATCCATGCACATGAATGTAGGATTGTAGAAATATCGGGTAATTGATGTCACGGATTAAGTATCCGCTTGAGTCGATGAAGGTCAATGCCCTTATGATTGCACTCTCTCGCCCCTCGCAAGGGCGTAAAAATGCTTTCGACCATAAATATAACCTCTTGAGCGACCGATTGTCTAAGTTAGTAAACCTTATGCAGTATTATCGCCCTTCCGTAGTTTGCTGGCCGAGGTGTGCACAGAAGTCCCAATCGTACCCGAGTCGGTCTGTAGCTTGGTCGAGAACGGCCGCCAAGTCACATGCAGCATAAGTAGTAGGATCGTGGAGCAAAATCTGCAAGTGGGAGAATCAAAATGAATGAGGATGATGTGAATCTATCTAATATGCATTGCCAAAATAATGAATTTAATTTATTACCACATCATCATGGTTTAAACTCCCAACAGATTCGCTATATTGCCATGGGGGGATATTATCGTGAGACAAGGCAAATATCTTGAAGTCTGAAATCGGGCATAATGTAGCAAACACGTCGAAGAGAATCTAAGCACAAGGAAAGCGGCATGGTACTCGGCGTTTTGCGGCCGTTCTCTCATTTCCCTCTCGTGGATTAGGTGGTTGTTGTGTCTGGAATCCTCGAAGGGATGTAAAAACTTATTTCACACGTATATAGTTCACCACCATGTGACGATGCTCTAGATGTCGTGGTCTCCACAAAACAGAGATAGAGAACCGGCTAAGTCTTTGTTTCTAGCCATTGTATTGGGGATAAAGTCTGTGACACATATAAATGAAATAAAATGACGTTAAGTTAAACTAATTGTAGATGTATTTGTTATAGTAAAATAAGAAATAAAAAATATTAGAAAAAAATTACATACGACATTTGGATAAGGGAATGGCCTTGTGTCCACACGGGCGAATGGCTCACCCGCCGGCGTGGAAACCTAGTTCTTGTGGTGGCGGCAAAGGAGAAGGACCGTTCATACCACCGGCTGAGCGATAAAAGGAAAAAAAAAAGGACAAAGCTCATAAATATATATAGTATATATATATGTATTGTTTATATATGCATATATCCATGAAAAAAATCTTGAGCTATAGAATTTAGCGGGAGGTTGGCCAAAACGCAATAGCGGCGCTATTAGCGCGTTATTTGGCGCTATTTGGCGCTATATAGCGTGCTATTTGGCATCATAAACAGTGCTTCGGGCTCGCTATTAGCGCTATTTCGCCGCTATAAGCGCTATTTTTTTCATGGGCATATATATAGGAATTTTAGATAATAAAAAAAAATATTCTTACTAATGTAATATCCACGGAGCCATGAACAAATCTAAAGAGAGAGAGAGTGAAAGAGCTGAGTGGATTTCGATGCGGGGTGACCGGAGCTCGTGGGTGCGTGCTTGGGTATGTGTGTGGATGTGGTCGGGCGCCTTGATTTATAGCAGTTGATCAGTGCAGGTACATCACTGTCGGGTATTAAGATATACCCGGTAGTGATAACAACATGACTACCGGTTGTTTGAGTGGAGCCAGCAGTGAATACAGTATCACTACCGGTTGTTTGTATGTATCCGGCAATGAATTTACAGTGTTGTCACTTCACTCAGTTTGCATGCATGCATTGTTGCGATCTTCTTTGCATATATG
The DNA here is from genome assembly GCA_015847255.1 of Hyparrhenia diplandra. Taxonomy (NCBI): domain Eukaryota; kingdom Viridiplantae; phylum Streptophyta; class Magnoliopsida; order Poales; family Poaceae; genus Hyparrhenia; species Hyparrhenia diplandra. Next base: position 156,735 of record JADLZK010008762.1, read on the forward strand.
TAAACACCGGTTTTTAAGGACAAAACCAAGTATACACCATATGTGAGCCCCGGAAGTCAAATCTCACATATAGCTACAAATAAAGGGTAGTATCATGCCAACAATGCTTAAACAAATAACATACATAATATAAAACAATATAACCTCAGCTAGCAGAACGCGGAAAACACTTCGATCTTACGGGTAGACTCCACAGGGGACCGACCGGGACCGGGTTGATCACAAGCCTAAACTTCCCTCGAGGTGGGGTGAAATAGCAAGAGTGAGTCCATGTCGAACTCAACAAGTATAGCTGGGTATTTACATACCTTTAAACCATGATCATCTTAACATAAGTAATGTAAAGCATAAAACGATAAACATGAATGATAATAAACACAAGTCATCATCCTTAGTGCTATGGTTCCAGGGCGCCCGTGACCTTAGGCAAGGCTAGTAGTATGGTTTTTTTTTTTTTCAAACTCTGCAGCGAGAGGTGTACACTTTCACTATGAGTCGCGATCCCCGAATGCATGAGTTTATAAGGTCCATGCACCGGCAACCACTAAGAAGCCCCTAAAGGTTCGTCTAACAAGTTGGGGCAGCTAAGTCGTCAGGACATAGAACCCCCCTTCCAATATGGCACATTACGCAGCCTATACACATATCTTCAGGATAGAGAGCATCCTATATCCAATTCGGCAATTCCTCCAAGTTGCTAGAAAAATGATCTCTAGGGAACTAATGTCGAGCCATGTAACCCCCATAGCTGTATCTTTGTAATACCCGGATTCGCTAAAGCGAGACAAATCCCCATGTTACTAACAAGCATATTCACGTTTATGGCATAAACATTCATTAAGTTATATGATCATGTTAAATACGATAAGTAATTCCCAAGCTATACTTGCCTCTTATATTTGCTCCAACTTTTTCGATACTTTGCTTCGACCATCATCTTCTCGATCTTCAACACTCACAAGCAGACCTCGTTCTACTCGTAGCAAGCACCACACAAGCATGCGACAATCATACACGAAGCAAACAATAGAACTAAATTAAAACACTACACCAATAGAAAACAAGTTAAAACATTTATAAAGCCGGTCTACGCATCGCTACACTAATAACATGTCAGCCTAGCTACAAACGTGAGCATAAGGTTGACTAAACAAAGATATAGCTGAAAGATATATATGGACATTCAAAGCTTTTGGAAGTGTGGATCGGAGCTAAGAACTTTAATAGATTGCTGGAGAGAAACTTTGCATGTGCATATGACGTGAGTAGCATGCGCCTTCATAAGCCAAAACAGGAGGCTAGCTACGTGGTGGCTTTCATGATGATTGTAGGTACATATGTATTACCATGGCATTAGTGGATTTATTTTTCTAAAGAAAAAACGGCCATAATGCATGCATGACGTGATGATGACATCATCAAGCTAACAAGATCAAAATTGCTAAGGCACAGCCGGCTGCTGGGTTTGCTGGTGATGCATGTACGTATATGTACAACTGTCATGAATTTTCAGAATTGTTCTTCTGAAGGAAAACACGGCAAGAAAACGAACTGGTGTCATCATGATGTCATTTGGAGCTAGCAACGGTGTCATCAAGCTAATATGATGTGTCTGAAAGCTACGATGGAGGCCATATGCATATCTATCTCTATATATATATATATAGTCGGCGATGAAGCTTCACTCGAGTTGGCCGGAAACAACATACATGCCTCCCTCGATCAAAGGACACAAGAAGATAGATAGAGGTGGATCATGAGAGCTCACCTCAACGACGACGATGAAGACATGGCGAGGACGTGCAGTTCTTTAGGATATAGACGGGGCTGCTTCCTGTCAAACACGGCGTCGACGTGTGAACAACAGGCACCGAAAGAGCCAGCAAGGGGAGAGGCTTTCGAAGCTTGGTCACCAGGTCACGAAGCTCGGCAGCGGATGCATCGCGTTGAGGAGCAGCAAGGATGGCGCCTTGAGTCAACGAGAACGATCCCGGCAACGGAGCGACAGAATCGGTGGAACGACCGGTTGCAGCCAAGGTGCTGGAATCTTGAGAGCAGGTCAGCCAAGCATCAGGCTTAGATGCTCATCTAGTTCTTCCTGTTGTTAAAGAAAACTGAATCAAAGGCACGTGATGACTAAGGAGATACAACTGGGCAAGAATGACAGATCAATACAGCTGGTGCGTAAAGACATGTACCTACATAGGATCAAACGGACTTGTAGATTCACGGCAACAAAGATCGACGATGTGCTCGGCGGGCGGCAGCGAGCTTTCCTTGACGTGAATCTCGTCAAGGGTTTGCAGACGGCGGTGAGGCAGCAGTCGGCGGCCGTTGATCCGAGCTTGGCGAGATCGTGGTGGTCGCGGCTGATGTCGAGGAACAGAGCACGCTCAGGCGTACGGCGGCACGAGGGCTCCGGGGCGTTGCGGATTGGATTGTGCATGAGGCGGCGATGGCAAAGAGCTGCGTGGTTACAAGGGTTTGGAAAAGGGATTCAATCGGCCAAGACTCTTTGCTATTTATTTATAGATGACACACAGAAACCTTGGCACGTACGGCATATATGGCTTGGAAGGAACGATGATGCTAGGCATGCTAATAATAGTCGGACACAGCTTGATGGATATAGAGTTCCGATCCTAGCCTGATCGCTTGCTGTTTTGGATCATCACGTCAAAGCAAAATAGCTCAAATACAATATTTATTTAGAGCAAAAAGAGAAATCTTGGGAAACAATGAGAGAGTTAAGTTCGGAAACCAAACAATTGATTTCAGAAGACAATATAAAGGTAGGCTTTGAGTGGAATTAGAATAGGATTAGATTTTATTATTATTCTCGGAATTAAGTAATTTCAGGATTAAGATAATTCTAGAAAAGTCTAGAATTAATATTTAAACCCTGAAAGATACCTAATGGCTCCGAAAACTTAAGGAAAATTCCCAGAGACACTTTGAATCATGATGAAGCCAAATAAAGTATTTGGAGCTCATGAAAAGATATTTGAGATGATCTAGATAAAGAAAAGGCTCACAGGAAAGCGAGAAATAGCTCCAGAAAAGTCAGAAAAATTCCTGAAAGGTTTGAGTGACGGATTGATGTTACTCGATCATAGAAAAGTGATTTGAAGTTGAGTGTATGGGTTTCGAGAAACTTATAATGAAAGATTAAACGGAAAGCTCAAAAATGAATTTAGTGTTTTCTATTCACAACCCAAAATCCAAAAATTTGGGGTGTGACAATTCTACCCCACTTAACAAGAATCTCGGTCGAGATTCGGAGAGACTAGAGAGAAAGATCAAGCAGATTGACCAGGTTGATTAGAGACCATCCAAGGTTGATGGCAAAGCTAAAGTTTAGTAAGGAGAATTGATATTCAAGATTGTTTCAACATTTATGAATGATAAGTAAAGATCAATGCTAGAGAAGGCAAAGATTGATGATATGATAGATAGACTAAGAAGATATATGTTCACTTTTCATCCTTCATGTCCGAGAATTTGAGATGTTCGAGATTGATGATGGTAGCGGATGCTACCCCCACTTAACAAAGATTGAGCTAATCCTTCAAACAAAACCTTCTGGTCCTCCTTTGGAACAAGAGAATAGGGACAACACACAAGCAATACAACAAACATGGCAAACATGCATCACAACATCGACACTACTCGTCTTTGCTTGTAGCAATGGTGGACATCCTAAAGTGTGGATTATAGATGATAACGGGCCATCGAGATTTCGAGCAAAGTGAGACCAGAAATCTTTTTTTTTAGTAAACCAACAAAATCAAAAGTTCAAGGAGATAAGAAATGTAACAGCTCAAAGGAAGCTATTCAAGGAGGAGATAAATTGAACAAGGAATGAGAACTAGTCAATTCAGAGGTCAAGGTTATAAAAAATAGTTTTAAAGCAAAATAAGCTTCACAAAACGACCATTCTAACTAGGCTTGCGTCCTACAGTCAGCACTGAGCTGATACCACTTGTAACACCCGGTTTTAAGGACAAAAACCAAGTATACACCATATGTGAGCCCTGGAAGTCAAATCTCACATATAGCTACAAATAAAGGGTAGTATCATGCCAACAATGCTTAAACAAATAACATACATAATATAAAACAATATAACCTCAGCTAGCAGAACGCGGAAAACACTTCGATCTTCTGGGTAGACTCCACAGGGACCGACTGACTGGTTGATCACAAGCCTAAACTTCCCCTGAGGTGGGGTGAAATAGCAAGAGTGAGTCCATGTCGAACTCAACAAGCATAGCTGGGTATTTACATACCTTTAAACCATGATCATCTTAACATAAGTAATGTAAAGCATAAAACGATAAACATGAATGATAATAAACACAAGTCATCATCCTTAGTGCTATGGTTCCAGGGCCGCCCGTGACCTTGGGCAAGGCTAGTATACCAGTTTTTCAAACTCTGCGCAGAGGTGTACACTTTCACTATGAGTCGCGATCCCCGAATGCATGAGTTTATAAGGTCCATGCACCAGCAACCACTAAGAAGCCCCCTAAAGGTTCGTCTAACAAGTTGGGGCAGCTAAGTCGTCAGACATAGAACCCCCCTTCCAATATGGCACATTACCGCAGCCTATACACATATCTTCAGGATAGAGAGCATCCTATATCCAATTCGGCAATTCCTCCAAGTTGCTAGAAAAATGATCTCTAGGGAACTAATGTCAGAGCCATGTAACCCCCATAGCTGTACTGTAATACCCGGATTCGCTAAAGCAGACAAATCCCCATGTTACTAACAAGCATATTCACGTTTATGGCATAAACATTCATTAAGTTATATGATCATGTTAAATACGATAAGTAATTCCCAAGCTATACTTGCCTCTTATATTTGCTCCAACTTTCTGATACTTTGCTTCTGACCATCATCTTCTGATCTTCAACACTCACAAGCAGACCTCGTTCTACTCGTAGCAAGCACCACACAAGCATGCGACAATCATACACGAAGCAAACAATAGAACTAAATTAAAACACTACACCAATAGAGAAAACAAGTTAAAACATTTATAAAGCCGGTCTACGCATCGCTACACTAATAACATGTCAGCCTAGCTACAAACGTGAGCATAAGGTTGACTAAACAAAGATATAGCTGAAAGATATATATGGACATTCAAAGCTTTTGGAAGTGTGGATCGGAGCTAAGAACTTTAATAGATTGCTGGAGAGAAACTTTGCATGTGCATATGACGTGAGTAGCATGCGCCTTCATAAGCCAAAACAGGAGGCTAGCTACGTGGTGGCTTTCATGATGATTGTAGGTACATATGTATTACCATGGCATTAGTGGATTTATTTTTCTAAAGAAAAACGGCCATAATGCATGCATGACGTGATGATGACATCATCAAGCTAACAAGATCAAAATTGCTAAGGCACAGCCGGCTGCTGGGTTTGCTGGTGATGCATGTACGTATATGTACAACTGTCATGAATTTTCAGAATTGTTCTTCTGAAGGAAAACACGGCAAGAAAACGAACTGGTGTCATCATGATGTCATTTGGAGCTAGCAACGGTGTCATCAAGCTAAATATGATGTGTCTGAAAGCTACGATGGAGGCCATATGCATATCTATCTCTATATATATATATATAGTCGGCGATGAAGCTTCACTCGAGTTGGCCGGAAACAACATACATGCCTCCCTCGATCAAAGGACACAAGAAGATAGATAGAGGTGGATCATGAGAGCTCACCTCAACGACGACGATGAAGACATGGCGAGGACGTGCAGTTCTTTAGGATATAGACGGGGCTGCTTCCTGTCAAACACGGCGTCGACGTGTGAACAACAGGCACCGAAAGAGCCAGCAAGGGGAGAGGCTTTCGAAGCTTGGTCACCAGGTCACGAAGCTCGGCAGCGGATGCATCGCGTTGAGGAGCAGCAAGGATGGCGCCTTGAGTCAACGAGAACGATCCCGGCAACGGAGCGACAGAATCGGTGGAACGACCGGTTGCAGCCAAGGTGCTGGAATCTTGAGAGCAGGTCAGCCAAGCATCAGGCTTAGATGCTCATCTAGTTCTTCCTGTTGTTAAAGAAAACTGAATCAAAGGCACGTGATGACTAAGGAGATACAACTGGGCAAGAATGACAGATCAATACAGCTGGTGCGTAAAGACATGTACCTACATAGGATCAAACGGACTTGTAGATTCACGGCAACAAAGATCGACGATGTGCTCGGCGGGCGGCAGCGAGCTTTCCTTGACGTGAATCTCGTCAAGGGTTTGCAGACGGCGGTGAGGCAGCAGTCGGCGGCCGTTGATCCGAGCTTGGCGAGATCGTGGTGGTCGCGGCTGATGTCGAGGAACAGAGCACGCTCAGGCGTACGGCGGCACGAGGGCTCCGGGGCGTTGCGGATTGGATTGTGCATGAGGCGGCGATGGCAAAGAGCTGCGTGGTTACAAGGGTTTGAAAAGGGATTCAATCGGCCAAGACTCTTTGCTATTTATTTATAGATGACACACAGAAACCTTGGCACGTACGGCATATATGGCTTGGAAGGAACGATGATGCTAGGCATGCTAATAATAGTCGGACACAGCTTGATGGATATAGAGTTCCGATCCTAGCCTGATCGCTTGCTGTTTTGGATCATCACGTCAAAGCAAAATAGCTCAAATACAATATTTATTTAGAGCAAAAGAGAAATCTTGGGAAACAATGAGAGAGTTAAGTTCGGAAACCAAACAATTGATTTCAGAAGACAATATAAAGGTAGGCTTTGAGTGGAATTAGAATAGGATTAGATTTTTATTATTATTCTCGGAATTAAGTAATTTCAGGATTAAGATAATTCTAGAAAAGTCTAGAATTAATATTTAAACCCCTGAAAGATACCTAATGGCTCCAAAAACTTAAGGAAAATTCCCAGAGACACTTTGAATCATGATGAAGCCAAATAAAGTATTTGGAGCTCATGAAAAGATATTTGAGATGATCTAGATAAAGAAAAGGCTCACAGGAAAGCGAGAAATAGCTCAGAAAAGTGAGAAAAATTCCTGAAAGGTTTGAGTGACGGATTGATGTTACTCGATCATAGAAAAGTGATTTGAAGTTGAGTGTATGGGTTTCGAGAAACTTATAATGAAAGATTAAACGGAAAGCTCAAAAATGAATTTAGTGTTTTCTATTCACAACCCAAAATCCAAAAATTTGGGGTGTGACAATATGTATGAGTAGATGCTTCACGCAAAATTTGGGGTTTTGGTTATCTGTTCTTAAGGGGATATGGATGTGAATAAAATTCATTATTTGTTCTTTGTTTTTGTTACATATATAACTTTATTTCATTCACATTAGATTTGGATATATATTCTGTTGAATTTTCCTCACAATATGCAGATATTTCATCGACGCTTAACCGTCTTCATTATGTTCGATCAAGGGTAAAAATGGGAACTCAAAGATATCGAAGAGACAATTAACATTCATAAGAAAACGTAAAAAATACAAATGAGATAAGAAATTTGATTGCATATATTTCCATAACAAAGACCTTACATTACATATATTTCCATAGCAAAAAGACCTTACATAGAACTAAATATACGGTAACAAAGACCAATTCACGATAAGTCAATGCTACAATCAAAGTGTACTAACACATTAAAATTAAACCACCTCAAGTAAGTCTCTTATAGCACCTCTGTGGGATCGAAGAAGAAGCGGCGAGGCTGCTACGCACTCATTGAGGAGGTTGGAGGATGAGATTCACGGGAGCTTCATCTTCAACCCAAACTTGACCATTGGACCAAGGATGAAGTCACAAGAACTTGGTCCAATGAGGATTGTTTTTCCTTGGGTGCACCATATGATTCGAGATACTATATGCCCATGTGCCCGGGGTATTGGCTGAACACTAGCACCCCAAAGCACAAGGACTCAGGACTCTTAATATGAGTCAGAGTTCAATCTTGAATCATGGCACCCACGAAGCTGCAAGTCCTGGGTGTCTCCTTCATCATCAAGAAGACTCTTATAGCACCTTTTCCTCGTAAACCATTTTCTTGGACTAGACATATCTATATGTGGAGGGCTTTCTCCCAAAGAAAGGCCATATATATGTGGATCTGGAAAGTACTGCTAGCAAAGAAGATCGAGGACGAAGAACAAGGAAAATAAGGAGAAAAAGATTTCCTAGATTCAAAACCCATGACACTAAAATTCAAAAACGAAGCCCCTCAGTATTTTGAGGAGAGAGTAGGAACTACCGATCCGAACCAAGAATGCAAAGAACAGATAGGAGAATTTGGGTGCAAAACACGTCCCCCTTGCCGTTTAAATAGGCGAGATGGCGTGGTTGAGTCGACTGCCGTTGTACGGAGGGCGTGGCAAGAGTGCGCCAAAGATTGGTGCAATCTTGGTCAGCCGGTCAGTGGAGAACTATGCGGCGTTGAATATTTCAATTCACCGCCGGATCCAAGTTCCCACCCGGTTGATCACGAATACCACTGCCAGAAAGATCTGCACCGACAGTGATCTACACATCACTGCCGGGTGTGAAACGTAACCCGGCAGTGATCTACACATCACTGCCGGGTGTGAAACTACACCCGGCAGTGTTTTAACTGACATTGATTTAACCCGACGCTGCAGGCGCTTATGCCGCGAGGCTTTTCTCATCGATTCGGAGACACCGCCGGTTTCCTAACCGGCAATGAATACTACCTGGGCAACGCTGTTCTCCAAGCCGGGCCGGCATGCATGCAGCACAGGGCCTCGTGAACACGCTAAGTGAACGTGACAGCTACAATTTTGTGGTAAAAAAAAAAAAAAAAGTGATGGCTATCCGTTGGGCGGTACAAAGTTTGATTCTATAAATGGCCCGGCGGTGTTGTGGGACGTGCTACTGCCTTACTAGTTGTGTGTCATTCGTGCTCGACCCGGCCAGAAGTCTCTCGTCTCCCTCCCTCCTGCTCCCTCACCGGTCGGCATCGAAGGTACGCGTGTGGTTGATCTTGTAGAAATCGTAAACAATGTAAAGCATGCATTCCTTGTTTGAAAATAACAATGCTAAACTCGATCATCGTTCTTGGAAAAATGGTCAAAACGGCTTGTTGGGGATCGAAACCGGGGATTTCAGGATTGGTTTGTTGGGAAACGCCATTTACCGAGGAAGCGGCCATTGGAAACACGCCATAGAAAACGCGTAGCCGGTCGGCCTTTCGTGGGGAGACGGGCTGATCGCGACGGCCATTGGATGAGCCGGCGCGGCCGTTGACTGTTTTCATGACGCCACGCCTTGGGAATGACAATCGACATGCATTCCATGGCTTGTTACTATATAAGAACGCCTACGATTTGGTACCATCTCCATCGCTAATTAGCCTCTCTTTCCATAAACCCTAGGCAGCTAGCTTCTTCTTCATCAACGATGGTCGGGCGTCTACACCAACGAGGAGCTTGTCTTCACCGTGGGGTGCCTCCACGACGCCCTCCGAAGCTCACCAACCTGGCCGAACAAGTCGGCTCGCCAACGGTGGCTTGGCCGTTGGTCGAAGGCGAACTTCTACGCCTTCAAGGTCGAGGTCATGGCCGACTACCGGGCGAGGCCGGGCGGAGTCTGTGCAGCCGGGCGGCGGAACGCTGCCGGGCGGCGGGACAAGGCCGGCAGCGAGGACGAGGCCTAGGCGGCGGCGGGCGGAGGCGATGGCGGCCACCGCTTTTTTATTTATTAGTTTTGTAAATATATTATCTAGTAATATATAATGACTCTCGATCTTTTTAATTCATCTCCCGCTGTTTCTACTATTCCTTCTTCATTCAACCCCACGAGCTATCGGGTTCCTTTTGGTTCCCCTCCCAAATCGATATCGGTTCTAATTCAACCCGGTTGTGTTAATCTTCAAATCGCCAGTTCTAATTCAACCCCTTGAGTGATCGGTCCATCAATACCACCGCCGGGAACGATTCAACCCGGTGGTGATCCGAGTCTTCACCGCCGGAATTGCTCGAATCCGTGGAGTTTTCGAAGTTTCCCACGCTGAACGGCTCATCACCGCCGGGTGTGGTTCATCGCCGCCGGTTAACTAAATTTCGGCAGTGATGTCGGCGGTAGTGATGAGCGAATCTGTAGTAGTGTAGGTGAGCCACTTTCTTTATGTAGTACATCTTGAATGGGTTTGGACTTTAAGTATTTGGCATTAATGATTTTCTGGCTTAGTCCATCTTCTACTTCCAGTTTCCACCACCATTTTATTAGCAAACAAATGTTCATTTTTCTTAAATCCTTAATTCTCAAGCCGCCTTTCTTTTTACTTATGCATACTCTAGTCCATTTATAAGATGGTATTTTCTTTTGGTTCCACCACCCTGCCACAAAAAAAGTTCTTCTAATTTGGTCAAACTTTAGTTAAGTTCTAATTTGGTCAAATTTTAGTTAAGTTGATAGACACGAATCTCATAGTTTTTTGAAGTACATTACACGTAAACATGTGAACACTCGTGACGATGAATGGAGGCAGGAGCGGATGCATGACAGCTTGACCGGTGTGCTCTAAATTCGTTGCATGGCATGATGACTACTACAAAGAACAAGTCATCAAGAACAGTAGCCTTCTCGACAGTTGCTGTGTTTAGATGCCAAAATTTGGTGCTAAAATTCCTGTAGCGTGTCACGCCGCATATTGTAGCACATTTCGCTTGTTAGTGGTAAATATTATCCTACCATGCCGTAACTAGGCTCAAAAGAATTGTCTCGTAATGTACATCTAAACTGTGCAATTAGTTTATTTTTTATCTATATTTCATACTTCGGGCATGCGTCTTTTGATGTATTTAATGCTTCGATGTGATGGGATGTGATGGGAATGCAGGAAATTTTGGTGCAAAATTCTAGGCTCTAAAACACAGTATTTAGTTTGTGAAATATTTTGGGTGTGGGCATTTGAAGCACTTTTTCGCCCCAGTATTTGATAATTATTGTCCTATCATAGACTAACTAGGCTCAAAAAGATTCGCCTCGTACTTTTCAGCCAAACCGTGTAATTAGTTTTTTTATTTATCTACATTTAATGTCTCATACATGCGTTAAAAGATTTGATGTGACAGGAAACTGTAGTACTTTTTGGGTTGGTGAAGAGAAATTAAACACACCGACCTAAAAACACTTGCCGGCACACTTGCCGGCCAGTATAAAATTTAGGTAAATAAAAAAACTAATTGCACAGTTTAGATATACATTGTGAGATGAATTTTTTGAGCCTACTTACGCCATGGTAGAATAATATTTATCATTAACCAACTAAACGCCCTACAAATTAATACGATGTGACACGTTACAGAATTTTACCCCCAAAATTTTGGGATCTAAACACACCAGAGCCGGAATTGAAGTCGCCCCCTGTCCCGTGCCTAGTCCTGTCCTGTGATTGGGGCCTGCCTTAGTGAAGAGACTGTTCTCCCGAGTGCTGCTAATTACTAATTTTGGTTGATTTAATATTATTTTTTGTGAGAGAGAATAAACTGAATTTTGGTTGATTTAATAGTATTTTTGTGAAATAGAATAAACTGAAACAAGGTGAGGTAAAAAGTGGACAGGCTCGACGCTATGGTAGTGTTTTTGGAGTTGGATTTTCATGAGAGTTTTCTTTACATTTAATGAGTTGCCAAATAAACATGTTTGGTAATGAAGCAATCTATTTAAGAAGACAAAAGAAGTAAGTTTTATAGGGATAAAACACTTAACACACGATTACCACCCTCTTTGAGTTATGAAATTAAATGTCTATAGAATGGTATTTTCATTCACGTTTTATTTCATTCTACATGTCATGGTTGTCTTGGAAATAACATAATAAAATAAAACTCTTTCTTTAAAAAAAAAAAAAAACATAATGAAACTCTGCATCGAGATTCACCTTAAAATCGTAGTCCCTCTGTCTAAAAAGTATGCAATTATGATATCCGTACCCGTTAAATTAGTTTGAGTTTGATCAAATTTATAGTAAAATAGTAATAACATGCATCTCCATGTTGAAGTGTATTCTTTTCTTTCTCCTTGCTCTGTGATGGTACAGTGTTTGCCTCCTTTGATACTCCTTCCTTTTCTTTTGCATGACATTTATATTTCTCCTTCATACATGTGTCAATGCGCAGGAATCCTCCTAGTTATTAGTAATTATCAAAGGAGTGAACCTCATGTCCTCAATTAAACAAGTTTACTGTACGCATGTGTGGTTCTCAAGAGTCAATAGTCAATACCAAGGAACCCAGTAAGATATACTCAAAAGTTATAGGGGTACCGGGTATCGATATAATTTAATCCCAACAGTGAACATCACAACCATGCATCTAAGGCCACGTTTAGTTGGCTAAAGTTTTTTGCCCGGATGTCACATCGGACATCGTAGAAGACGTTTTTGTTTGTTAGTGGTAAATATTATCGTATCATGGAGTAACTAGGCTCAAAAAGAATCGCCTCGGAATGTACATCTAAACTGTGTAATTAGTTATTTTTTTTACCTACATTTAATACTCCAAACATATGTCTTTTGGTGTATTTAATGTGATGTGATGGAGAGAAAGTGAGGTAAAAGTTAGAAACTTTAGCCAACTAAACGTGGCCTAAGTAACTAAGCGTACCCACTGATATTTGTTGTAGGTATAACATGGCCTGCACCACCCGGGGGACGCCACAGCAGGGCACCATCCAATATTTGTTGTAGGTAGGTTGAGCAATCAATGGGGAACGTGCACCGCCGGACTTCTGGATGAGCAAGAGCGACATCACACCAGACGTCGTTATTTCAGTACTCCCTACGTTCAAAAAGAATGCAATTCACGTCTTCGTGAGGAGTCAAACGATTTAAATCTTGACCAAAATTATATAATAAAATACTAACAATTACATATAATGCAAAAATAAGTATTAATTGATTAATGACAGATATATTTTCGTAACAAATCTTGTTTGAGACATAAATATTAATATTAATCACTATTTGATCAAATTTTAGTTAAGTTGATCGGCATGAATCTAATAGTTATATACTTTTTTTAGGAGTACTCCTTTTGTCCCATTAAAACTGAAGTTTTAGATTTCCAGAATTTTTGTTTGACTGTTCATTTTATTTTAAAAATTATATATATATATTATTTATTTTGTTGTTACTTATTTTATTATTAAATGTGTTTCGATGATGATTTATTTATTTTATTATATTTATTTAAAAATTTTAAATAAGATGAGTGGTCAGTCTCAAAAGTCTAAAGTTATTATTTTTTAATGGGAGGGAGAGAGTAGGTTACACGTAAACATGTGAACGCTAATGACGATAGATGGAGGCACAGCGGATGACAGCTCCTCATGAGGTTAAATTCGTGACGTGACATGATGATGACTATACGAACGGGAACAACTCATCAAGAACAGTAGCCTTGTTGACAGATGTGACTGTGATCATGATTGACCTATTGGTCGTCCACCAAACAGTGAGCCGGAATTGAAGTCGCCCCTGTGCCGTGTCTACGCCCTGTCCTGTGAACACAGGACACAGCCCATGTATCGTCGTATGACAGTGGGGGCCGCCTCAGTGCAGGGTACATAGACGCTATGGTAGTCTTTTTAGAGTCGGAGTTTCATGAGTTTTCTTTACATTTAACGAGTTCCCACATAAACATGTTTGATAATAATGTGGCAATGTTTTTAAGAAGACAGAAGTGAGTTTTATAGGTATAACACTCTCTTAACATGATTACCAACTCTCTTTAGTCGACCAGAAAAAAAAAAAAAACTCTCTTTAAGTAATAAAATTAAATATCTATAAAACTATAGAATGAAACTCTCCATCAAGAGGGTATTTACATTAACGTTTTATTTCATTCTACATGACATGGCTATCTTGGAGATAACACAATGAAAATCTCCATTGAGACTAACCTTAAAAATCGTATTCCCTCTGTCTAAATGAATGCAATTATGATATCCGTATTCAGTTAAATAGTTCAAATTGATCAAATTTACAGTAAAATAGTAATAAGATGCATCTCCAAATAATTTATTATTAACATATATTCTATAAAAGTAATTTAATTATATTTATTTTTTATCACAAAATGTTCATACTTTTTATATTATTATTTTTTGTGTAAGTTCAATTCAATTAACTCCAGGAGAAGCATGAATTGCATTCTTTTTGGAGCCAAGGGAGTACCATCTTTCCCGTGCTCTAAATGCTGAACCATCAAATGACTCAAATAAATTATTCATCGTAGACTCAAATTAAGATGCATATTTTGCTTCGTAAAGACAAGCCTTTGAGTTATATAATTTTGTTACTATTTCATTTTCAAATACGAAATCAATGTCATTAAATTCATATTAGAAAATACTTAATTTAGTTATGGTTATGTTTTGTGAAGAATTTAGTTATGGTTATAATATTGCACTAGCATGACATAAAAGACATAAGGGTTTATTTGGATTTGATGGGCTAATTAGTTGCTAAACTTTAGCTCTCGATAATGCAAACAAGAGGGCTAAATGTGTGGGCTCACGTTTAGCAAAAATCTTTAACTAGTTGTTAGTTCACTTAACTCCCCTAAAAAAGTAAAACTCCACCGACAAGGGCTAGAAGTGCTATAAGGACGGGGCATGGTCAACCACGTGGCTGGCTATGAGCTTATCGCACGCCGCCCCTTTTGGTGACCATGGAGAACGGTGAGAGGAGATATCGGAGATTTGTGTGAAGGAAACCTGACCGTGTGTTTGGTTGGAGGAACGGAGCCAACCTGGTTGGAGCCGACCCACTTTTGAGGGTCTTTTTGGTTGCAAACTGAGGTGGGTTGGGTTGGACCGGGAGGGAATATTCGCTCAGATCGGGTTCGCTCCATCCGCTGAAATCGCGGACGGAGCGAACCCCCGTTTTCAATCATGGGTTTTGTCGGTGCGGACGGAAAGGCCGCCCCTCGGTAGCGTGGAATGCTTCTCCGCCGACAAACTCCTTCGCCGCTACCGGGCGCGGATCCAGTCCGGGCGGGGACGCCGGGGTGCCGGGCGCGGATCCGCGGGTGCGGTGGCGGAGCTCCGCCCGGCCATGGTAGGCGGAGCTCCCTTCCTCAGCCATGGTGGGCGGCGCGAGATCCGGAGGTAGACCGCCCGATCTTAGCCATGGTGGTGGGGCGGCGGCGGCGTCTCGGTGGCTGCCGTTGCGGATCCGCCACCGGCGGGCGCGGGGGGGGTGGCCGGCGCGGTGGCGGCGCTTACCTTCCGGTCACAAACTTGGAATAGTGAGGAAGAAGGGGAATTAACAGAATTTTATTTCACTTTAAGGGTTGCTTATGTAAAAGTACTAGAGAGAAGGAATTTCAGATCCAGCCCTAGTGAATTTTAATAAACTCTAGGTTCCGATACAAAGTGACAAAAATAACGATGTTCCATTCTTTGTTCCCAGTACCTCGAACCAAACACCAGATGGAGTCACTATATCCCAAAATCAAGAATGCAACCAAACAAAGAACGGAATGACTCTTTTCCCAAAATGATGGTTGGAGCCATCCCAACTCAGTGATCCCGTATCCAAACACACGGTAAAAGAAACAGAAGGGTGATTGTCAAAAAAAAAAAAAAAACGGGGCTAACAATTAGTGGTGGACTGCACTAACCAGATGAACCAAAACCTTCGTTTGTCACCGTTGAACATTTAGGAAACGATCATCCCGAACGTCACCTTACAAAATACCAGTAAAACGGAAGGAAGCAGTACAACTACTACTATATATACAAGTCACTACTCAGTGGTAATGTGTGGAGCAAGCTCTGTTCTTTCGCCACCCACACACACACCAGCTGGCCAGAGCTCTGACGCCCTACTCTCCGTCTCCTGGTCCGGGCTCGGCGTCTCACCATCCAACGCGCTCGCTGGTTGGACGACCTGAGCACCAGATCACCTCACCGGAGTCCGGACTCCAAGAGCTAGCTTGCCGGCTAACACACCAGCAACACATCTCGATCTGCCTACGCGACCGTTGCCTTGGCGTCCTCCGCGCTCTGCTTTGCGGACCTCCATATGCTTTACGGTAGGTGATCTGCGCTCTCCCGCAGCTGCGTTATCATCCCGCTTTAGCAAGAACACGAACGCCCACCTCCCTCTTGTAAATCGAAACTTTTTGTTGTTCTTTCACCCCCGTTTAACTATTGATTTTATACCATCCATTCAGCCTGAGGAGCAGTACAGCGCTGTTTCTCGCCAGATGGATCCTCGGGCCCGTGTCAAAGTGGGAAGCTGACCGTGACCTGCCGGCCTGAAACAAAGCCCCGATCTGCAACACTGCTTGTTCTGTTCGCCTATTCAGGTAATCTTTGCAGCTGCCACCGCTCGGGGAGGGGAGGGAAGAAGAGACCGGCACCGCGTATGTATTGGCTCCGGGAGAGGAATAGGAGCGCCTCCATCTCCAGTCCGCCGCGGCCTTCGGGATCCGGCAGTCCGGGCCCGAGCGCAGCCGCGGCCTTCCTCCTCTCGGGGAGTGTGAATGGCTGGAGGCTGGCTAGCTTGTCGAGCTTGTTGTCTCTGCGGCCACAGCCAATAGAGGTCGCATAATTCCGGGGCCATATAGTCTTATCATGGTGTCAGTCTGGATCAACCTCTCCTGTACTTTACTGGCATCGCAATAGTATTGTTAACCAATTTCTGTCTTTTTAAAAAAATACAGGCTCAGCTTGATCGGGAAAAAAGGAGCTGATTCCATCCTGAACTCTTTTTTCGAGATCACGCCCTTCAGCGCGTATTTCATTAAGTTGCAGAGGAAACAAAAACAAAGTCACAAGAGTCTTACATGGTAACCAAGGTTACCACCAAACCTACCAACTTCTTGGATCTAAAGTCTTTGGGATTACATTGTAACAAACATGCGACTGGTTCTTTGCTTGGACAAAGCGAAGCACTCAGGCGCTTTAGCTCCTCCTCCAAACCACTAAGGTTGAGGTCCAACATGGTCACATCGAAACCTCCCCAAAGAGCTTATTCAAGCGCTCCGCTTGCGCGACCGTCATGTCCCCTTGAAAGCCGCGATTGAATTGGGCCACAATGTCGGCCCGGCACGGCGTTTTCATCCACCGAACTCCGAAGCTTCCCGCGAGAACCTTTTGGCGCCGCAACGTCGCGTTGGGTTCCCGAGGCTTGGCCGCAAGGCGGCGGCGCGCGCCCGTAGTGAAACCGAGTTTTGGCATTTACCTTTGGCTGCTTCACAAGGGGTTGCGATTAGCGGTGACATCCGCCACGAGCGTATCCCGCACCGATCGAGGCGCCCCTAAACCCCGGGCGCTGAGCAAAGAATACCGACGGAGGCGATAACCGAAAGCGTCGGCCGTGGGCGTGCAACGTCGTCCGGTGTTGGCTGCGGGCGGAGGTGGCGGGTGGGGGTGTCGGTTCCGTCAGCGGCGACCTCGGCGATCCTGCGGAAGGGGGTGTGGTGCACCACACGCGCGCGAAGGGGATCGACAGTTCACCACCGGGTCCTCAGGCACAAGGGCGCGCGGCGGCGAGGCCATAAGCTCATCAGCATCGGGTCAACTCCATATCATCACGGTCCACCACCTCGGCGCTGCAAGCAACAGCGGATCCGTGCGGCACTATGAGCATCCAAGTTTGCCATCTTGAAATCGCACGCCGGCGCCGGCGCTGCTGGCGAACACTTGTGGACGCTACCAACCCCCCGCGGCGCGCTGAGGGGGCCGGCTCCTTTGTTCTTGGTCTCGCTGAGGACGGGCGCGACGCGGTGGGGTTGGCGCTTGCTCTCCCCGGGCGACACGATCACGCCTCCCGGCCCGGCCTGGGCGGAGTCCCGAGAACGAAGACATGCCATGGGCGGGAGGGCACCGAGGGCGAGTGGTCGCGACGCCACGCCGCTGAGCCAAAGGCCCACCGGGCCTCGGTGGACGGGCGGCGACGCTCTGGTGGTGCACTTTGCCGAGTTGCGCCGTTGCCGACGACGAAAGACGGTTCGAAGCCATCGTCGCCGATCGGGCGCGCAGCGCTCGCCCTCGCGGGCCCAAGCTGGCCGGTGGGCTCCGATCCTGGGCATCGGCCGCTGACTGACGATGCCACGTAAGTAGACCATTGCAGCTTTAGCGGCGCTACGGCGCTCCGACGATGATGCCGCCTCTTCCTAGCAGAGCAAGGTGTGTGCTGCCCCTCCCGCATCACCAAGAGATCGCTGGGTAAAAGGAGAGGTGGTCTCGGATACCTTTATGGCGACATCCAGTACGACGGACGAGTGTTAGCCGGGCGAGGTCGCCGCCGCAGACGTGTGGAGGATCGTCTTCCCCCACTGAACTTGCCTCGCCCCGACGACCGACATGGTCGGGGAAGAAGGGGGGAGCATGCGGGGGAGAGGGAGGACGGCAAGATGTTGCCCGAGCAGACCTCCCCATGGCCCCGCACCCGCCCTCCCCCCTCGCCGACGTCCTCAACCACCCCTTCCTCGCCCGAGGCTGGCGGCATGCATTGGTGCAGCGATGCAGTTTAGCACCCGGCGGCGACGGCGCGGTAGGGGGAAGCTGAACGGAAGGGGGGCCGACGACGACGCCATAGGCGGCAGCGAGGGCCAAGCGTTCGGCGACGACCGCCTCCCTCTAGGTCATCTGGCCCGAGGCGACGCTGACGGGTGTTGTCGCCGCCGCCCATCACGAGGTCCAAGGTGGGGAGCGGCCCGCGATAGGTGGTGTTGACGCCATGGCCCCGACCCGGCGCTACCGCTGCCGACGGCAGGCCGACCCCGTAAGGTCGCCCTGCTCGACAGCGACCCAACCGATGGCGGGCGCACACCCGCCGTCCATGGCGCCGATTGACGCTGGCGGGACGCCGCCACGCAGCCCACCGCCGTCAAAGGGGATGGGGTCCCGGGGACCATCACCCCGGCGAGCCCGGTTGGGGGGTGGAAGACTTCCGAGCGTGGTGCGCGACCTGGGGCGCAGAGAGCACTCCCACCGTACCAAGGATGGATAGATCACCGGAGGGGAGGCCTGATCCGGGTTGGGGCTGGAAGGGGGGTGGTCGAGGCCGCCTCGCGGGCCACGGTCGCCGAGGCGCGACGCCAACGGTAGGGAGAGGAGGGTCGGGGGTTCGAGGGTCCATTCCATCCCCGAATCCTCGCTGGTCATAGCAGGCTACCCAACTACACCGAGATCTCGGGTGGAATCCACTAGCACAAGCATTGGCCACTACAGGTTTTAATTACCACGGTGGGTGTTTTCTTTATTAACCGTGGCGGTTTTCCACGTAGTTAAGGCCACGATTTACCGCGGTCATTTTAATGCCCGCCATAAAAAAAAAAAGGAAAAAAAGAGAAAGCCCGGATCTAGAACAGATCTAGATATGGACTGGCGTCGTTAGCGCCGCCGCCGCCAAGGTAGCATGCCGCGACTTCGGCAACCGCCGTGGATCGGAGTCGCCGCGTGCCCGACACCATCATAGATCCATCGGTGGAGACGCCCACCGCCGTGGACGGAGACGCCCGTGTGGATCCCGCCGCCGCTGTGGAGAGAGCGTTGGCGTGAGGGCGGCCGTGGATCCATGGATCCCGCAATCGAAAGCAGTGGGTGCGGCGTGGTGTCGGGATGATGGTGGTCGGGATCCGCGGACCCCACCATCGAGCAAAGGGTTGTGGCGCCGCCGCCGGGCCGAGGGCGGTGTCGTGGATCCCATCGCCGCAGAGTGGAGAGCGGTGCCGGGCCGGAAGAGGAGGTGCCAAGCGTCAAGGAAGGGCGGAGGAGGGCGGCGCCGTGGTGAGGACCGGAGGAGGGCGGCGTTCGGGTGATAGAGTGGGTGCGGCTTGGCATAGGTGATGGCCGAGGGACTGGGAGTAAGGGAGAACTGAGGGGTGGGTGATGTGAGACCCTAACTCCACCCAGTGTTAGTTGGATATGGGTTTTTTTTGATGGGCCTCGGTAATATTAACCGAGGCAGGTTTTGTGTGTCTTGCCTTGGTTAAAAGACCTATTTCTTGTGGTGGTTTTTATTATAAAACTGAAACCGTCATTGTATTTTGTGAGGCGGTTTTTCAGAAACGTCATGGTTAACCGAGGCATTAACCATGACAGTTTTTATGTTAAACCACGCACTACTACAGAATACTTCATCACCGCCGGGCTCAAACCCCCCTTCACTGCCGAAAAGTGAACCGACAGAACCATAGCGGTAGTGATGTGCTATTTTTATCACTACCGAACCTTTTCACCCGCCAGTGTTGTGCTTTCAAAAAAAAAAAAAAAATAATGAGCATGCAGGGGCCGCAGCCACCTGCCATGCTCTGCCATGTGCCGCAGCAGTATCGAGTTCCATTAAATTGTACACCATAAACAAAGAAAGAGGATTCAACACATCACAACTTAACTCAATCACAAATCAATTCATACATCACAAAAGGGAAGAGTTAACACAATACAAATTACAAGGATCTGAGCAAATAAATCGTGAAAATAAATGTAGCATCCACATCCTCATGCGCATTCGCCGTCAAATTCAGCACCTTTCTTCCTCTGCACCCACCATAAAATGAATGAAGAAGATTCAACAACGGAGAAAAAACTAAAAATGGCATTATGCATGACTAGTAATAGCAAAAATTTCTAGCTCAGGTCTTTCTGGGGAGGAGGCAAATCTGGATCTAGGGAGGAAAAATTGTGTGAGAGAGGAGAAAAGCACCGGGAAGGGGACATTGTTGGGGAGAGATAGAGTACCTTGAACCGTGAGAATGAAGAAGCCGCCAGCCCTCCCGCTGTTGCCTGCTCACCGTAGTCGCCCCATTACCACGCCGCCACCGGGTCGCCAGCGCTGCTCGCCGCGAAAGCAAAGAGAGCAAATGCATGCCGGGAGGCACGAGCGGCGCTGAATGCGGGAGGGGCGAGTGGCGCAGAGCGATGGAGGCGAGGGAGGAGCGAGCAACATGACCGAGACGCATGCGGGAAGGAGTGAGCGCCAAGGGAGAGATGCATGCGGGGATGAGTGAATGTGTGGTTGGAGCAGGGCCGGGCGATTAGGGTGAAAAATGCAGGTGTGCGACCGCTCGTAGCCTCCAAAATCGAGGGCCTCTAAATTTACAGCTACTACTAGTCCGCTATATTAGCTACTATGATGCTAATTACTTGCGCACTCGTTTTTTACTCTTTTTAGTATTAAGATTTGATTTGTACCTAATAGTGTAAGACTCATATAAATTTGAAGCTTTATAATTAAGTAAAAGCATGATTTGATTTTCTTGAAATTTAAGGCCTCATCATAAATTTTGTTCAGGGCCTCCAAAATTCTAGGTACGGCCCCTGGTTGAGAGAGAGAGAGAGAGGACGACGGAATAGGGGAAGAACGGACTTGAGTCCGAAGTTAAGTGGAATCCATAGAAATTTCGGGTCCGATCCGATGAATCGCTGCCGGGTTCAATATTACAACCGACATTGATAAGATATCACTGACGGGTTTTAATACCCACCCGGCAGTAATATACATTTCAGTGTCGGTTCTCAGTCATCCCCTCCTATTCTTAGCCCAGAATATGTCATAAAGAGTATTCACCGGCAGTTCTCTCAAGTCCGTAGTGATGCCGGGCGGCAGTGATGAAATTCTCAGTAGTAGTGACGGTAAAAAAATTCTCCTAAAAGATTTTATGTAGTCGTGGCAAGGTTCAAATCAAGGTTTAAAATCTTCTGCTATAGCTGTTTTAGAAAGATTTAGCTAAGTTTTTTCATCTACAATTTAGCCTTGCCGTTATAGCCGTTTTGAGACATATGCCTTAGATGACTATTTAAAACATTGGGTCAAATATACAGACTCTAATAGTATCCGTTCCATGTCCAGCCCTGAAATGCATTCATTTTATTAAGATGCACTAATGACTAATTAGTTGGTGCTTGACTTGTTGCTCAAAAATCCTGCAGCATCCTTGAAGAATACCAATGGACTCCGCCATCAGTGCGGCGCAATGGGTGTTGGGCAAGGCACTGGATGTCGTCATGGACGGCATGCTAGAGGCATGGGCGGCCAGCAAGGATCTTGGCCTCAACATGGACGAGCTCAAAATTGAGCTGCTGTACGCACAAGGCATGCTCGACCATGCGCAGGGCAGGGAGATCCATAGCCCTGCACTCAAGGAGCTGCTGCACAAGCTCCAGCAGCTGGCGTATGACTCTGACGACATGCTGGATGAGTTGGACTACTTCCGCATCCAGGACGAGCTTGAAGGCACCTTCGAGGCCGCCGACATGGATGCCCGAGGTGTCATCCAAGACACCACCCTCCATGTTAGAGCTGTTGCTGTTGAACAGGTTCATAGACTCGAGGGACAGGACTCCCGCCCTGATGACTCACCTGATCAGCAACAAGAACAAGGTGAAGTGATGCAAAGGTAGTGGGCTCAGCCTGCAGGAGGGCTGCATAGGCTCGCTTGCAATGCTTGCCATACCATCGGTAAACACTTTCTATACTGCACTTGCTTCCCTTTTCTACAAGCTGACGGTGACTCTAGCACATTGGATACCATCACACCTGCTAGCAAACTGGAGTTTCAAAGGGTGAAAATATCGAGTAGAATGAAAGCTGTAGTTGAGGAACTGAAGCCGTTGTGTGCTAAGGTCTCCGTCATTCTTAATCTAGAGTTGCTGCATTCCAACCGTAGCATAGCCCAGATCATTGCTGCAGAACTACGTGCTGCTCACTTGAAGGAACAGGGTTATGCACCTGTTTTTCCAAAAATTGATGTTATGGCACGACCCAAAACCACCTCAGATATTTCAGAACCTGCTTTTTGTGGGAGGGGGGATGAGATAGAAAAAATTATGAACATCATCAAAGAAGACCACTCCTCTCGCCAGAACTTGATTGTTCTACCAATTGTTGGTCTAGGGGTATGGGGAAAAACAACACTCGCACAACATATTTACAAAGAAACTGAAAGATACTTTGACGTCAGTTTATGGGCATGTGTATCAACTAATTTTTGTGTGGCTGGAGTGTTTAAGGATATTTTGGAGTCTAAGTCCTTTAAAAACTCATAGAGGACATAGAAAAACTCGGAGAGGAGTCAGGAAAAGTCAGAAAGGAGTTAGAAAAAGTCAGAAATGGTACACCAGAGGAAAAAAATTGAAATATTAACATCTAAAAGATTTTTGCTTGTCCTGGATGATATGTGGGATACTGTTAATAATGATGGATGGGACAGGCTGTTGGCACCATTTAGAAAAGGGCAAGCAAACGGTAACATGGTACTGGTCACAACTCGCTCTCCATCAGTAGCACAAATTGTTAAAGTAAAAACAAGTGATAGCACAATAGAGTTGGAAGGTTTGGATGAAGTGGCATTTCGTGAGTTTTTCCAGTCATGTGTATTCGGTGGTGATAATAAGTCAAAAAAAGATCACGAACAATTAATAGGTGGCATTGGAAAAGAGATAATGGAAAAACTTAAAGGCTCCCCTCTTGCAGCCAAAACTGTAGGGAGACTATTGAGGAACAACCTGGATCAAAATCACTGGAAAAGGGTCCTAGAGAGTAAAGAATGGGAACAACAAACTGGTGACAGTGACATTATGCCTGCATTAAGGCTTAGCTATGATTTTCTTCCTTTTCACCTGCAACGCTGTTTTTCCTACTGTGCCTTGTTTCCGGAAGACTACATGTTCACTAGCCAACAACTCATTCACTGGTGGATTGGTCTAGGTATTCTACAGCCTGGTCCTCAAAATAGAAGCCTTGAAGGTATAGGACTGGCGTATTTGGATGACTTGGTAAACCATGGATTTGTTATCAAAAAATATAGTGAGCGCTTGGTACATGATGGATTTAATTACGTAACAGATGCTCGGTATAGTATCCATGACCTCCTACATGATTTAGGACTCAAGGTTGCATCACGCGAATGTCTTAGCTTAAATTCCTCTAATGTGGTCCCAGTAGAAATTTGGCCATCTATACGTCACTTATCTATCGTTATCATACATGCTGTAGATGATGGGAAAAATGATGATTTTATAAGTGGACTAAGTGAACTACTATTAGGGAGAAGATTTAAGATTGATAACTTACAAACTTTGATGGTGTTTGGGAAATTGGATGAAAAATTCAGTGGTTTTTTGGGAGATTTGATAAAAAAAGCAAGAGGCCTTCGTGTTGTGAACTTGGAAAACATGCAGTCTCACATGGAGTTTCCAAGAATACAGCATCTACGTTACCTAAGGCTTGGGTGCAAATATGAATATGATGGTAGTGAAACTCATCTACCAAGCATTCTGCTTTGTAGGTTTTATCATTTGAGGATTCTAGATCTAAAAGAATGGGAAGGGATGAAACCTCATTTACCAGACATGAGCAACCTCACAAACCTAATCCATTTTGACGTGAATGATGGTGATATTCACTCTAACATTTGTAATGTGGGAAAGCTACACTTGTTGCAAGAGTTAAAGAGATTTGAAGTCAAAAAACAAAGCACCGGGTTTGAAATAAAGCAACTAGGGAAATTAAAAATGCTAAGAGAACTTGGCATTCATGGCATTGAGAAAATAAATACAAAAGAAGCAGCAGCTGAAGCACAACTGGTAGATAAACATTGGTTGCAAAAGTTAAAATTGGACTGGAGTATGAGCGTGCCAAACAATGAGCGTGATGCGGAAGGACTAGTTCTTGAAGGGCTTCAACCTCCAAGAAATCTTCAAAGCTTGCACATTCATGGCCATGGAAGTCACTCTTGTCCAACATGGTTGGGTAGTAAACTCCACTCTCCCAAAGCTCTACAGGTTCTTCATCTAAGCAATGTCGACTGGGAAGTATTTCCATCACTGGGGCACATGGAAATGCTTAGTGAAGTAATACTGACTTCTATGCCCAAACTAAAGGAACTTGGTCCAGGGTATTTTGGGAGGACGAAAAAGCCTAACGCTAGCTCAGTTGTCGGGACTGGAAAACTGGCGGGATCCTGCGGGGGACCATGGTCTGTTGTTGTCTAAACTGGAAAAGTTGTCAGTTCGCGGATGCTTTCGTCCCATGTCTGGACCATGGACTCTCGTGAGTCTGTTAATTCAGCATTCCTTAACCCTGAGATGGTTGGAGACAGATGACGGCAGAGTCCTTGCTGAGCCCGTCTGCAGCATCCTCTCATCCTCCCTCACCACGCTAATCCTTTTGGAGGCCAAACGGTGGAGCGCTTCACAAAGCAGCAAGAGGATGCCCTTGTCCTCCCTCACCTCTCTCCAGCACCTCAAATTCTATGATTTTCCCAGACTGCAGTGCCTACCTGCTTGTCTGCATAGACTCGGCAAGCTCAAGACTTTGGAGCTCTGGGATTGTAGTTCCCTCAGGTCACTGCCTGATCACGGTCTGCCTAGTTCACTCCAGCTGTTCTTTGCCAGAGCAAGCGTCCTCAACAGGATGCTGTTTCAGAGGTTCTCGTTCCTGCATACTGAAAGTGCCATTGACGACCTACGGATGGCATGCATAAATTACGCCCGTGACCATCCCGGCATCAAGTTTGACATCCGGTAGCGTTTTGGTTCACGTTTCCATAGGTATGGTGGAACCCCTTTACAGTCTTGAACAAATCCGACCACACCTAGCTTTTTGTGGGATCAAATCCTTTGCTCCCTTGATTACAGAGTTTTCTGATTATGTTTGCAGTTCTGTCAATCAAATAATAAGTGCACAGTTTGGTTTGGAGTGATGATGGTTCCTATTTTGCTTTTCCATCATTCTGCAACTACATATGCACACTGGTGTCCTCTTCTGGAATAAAAGTTAGGTAAGCACAACAAGTTAGATCTATTTTTTTGTGCAGTTAAATGTCCTCAATTTTATGCATCTTTAAATGATTGTTTTTCCTACTTCTGGCTTCTGTCTTTGAAACATAAACTCCAGTTGGCATTTTATATATGAGTTGTTCTGACCCTGTAAGCTTATGGAATCGAGACAGAAAATAAACTCCAGCTTTTGAAACATGATAAATAAGTTTTTGTTATAAAAGAACATGTTCATTGTTGCAACAATGCTCATTAATCATTATATAGTATGACTTTCTTCCTGATTCAGACTAGAAACACAGCTTTAGGAATTGGTGAACTTATCTAGCAGTTCAATTCAGAGAATACGTAAATACAGTTTTGCTCTTTTTTCCATTATGAGTTCTGATAACTATACGTAACTATCAATTCTGTTTTTGTTTGCTTCTTTTTTTACTGAATGGAATATTCATCATTTGCCTTGGTCTCTACTGCAGAAAGAGCTTTGTTTATTTACTGCTCTAGTGGCTTTCAAGTCAAAACTCGCACCTACATTTCTCAATGAGGCATCAGTGTTTGGCTACTTTCCAAGCTCAGGCTTAGGGAGCAAAAGTGCTTGGCATAACTGTGCAATCAACAGCCGCAAAATAAATCAACCAAAGAAAAATAGCAAGTGAGAAGAGATTCATCAGTCTGGCAGTTGCAGTCCAATGAGAGTGATATAGGTTTTTACTGCAAAATATCTAGAATATTGGTTCAGAGGAAAAAAAGGTTTGAAAGAATTATCTCCTTTCAGAGTTGCGCTTTCAGTGACAGAGTAAAGACAATGGAGTGGTTTTATGAAATTTCCTCAGTTGGCAGTTTCGGATAGTGCAATAATTCAAGGAATTTTCTCAGTTGGCAGGATCAGGACAGTGTGACTTAGGCCCCTGTTTGGGACCGCGGGTGGCAGACGCGCGCTGCGTATAAGCGGTAATCGGCTCTGGGCTCGCTTATTCGCTTTTCCTCGCGCAGTGCAAATCCTGCGATTCGCAGTAGCCGCGGTCACGAAACGCGCGTTCACCGCAGAGCGTTTGGCGGGATTATTCGCTTTCCTGCGACGCCACCGCGGGAATCGCGGTCCCAAACAGGGCCTTAGTGGTTCAAGGAATTTTTCTCAGTTGTCAGCATCAGGACAGTGTGACTTGGTGATGACTGATGACAGTGTTTATTGGGTCTGAAAACAGAGGGATTTTATTGTATGGTACTTAATGCTTCAGTGGAAGTCTTTTTATGGCATTGGCATTTCCATTGGCCATGGATAGGATCTATACATGATGGTCATGCTAATATGCTTTCCCAAGTGTGATCACAAAAAGCAAAATTGTACATACACGTGCAAATGTACCTACCATTGCTAATAATGAAAGATATGAAAATGGACCGTGTTGGTCCCGTGGTTTTACTCCTCATGTTGAGGAGGTTTTTCCACGTAAAATCATTGTCATTGCGCACTTTGCTTTGAATTCTTGTGGCTTTTCTTTCGCTCTAAATCCTTTATGCAATATTGCCTAATAAGGAGTAATAAATATGCAAAAATGCTCCATATCTTGACATGAATGGAGTCAATTTAGATATTTTGCTACTGCTAAAAGTGTGCACATTCCCACTAGAAATCTACATCATTTTTCTTCTTTTTATATAATTTAACCCATGTTATTGTTTTATGTTATTTCTAAAAACTTTGCGTAATCAGGAGACAAAGAAAAATGCATGACACCTTGAAAGAAAGAAGCGCCATAAATTTACCTACATAACATACGTAATGCAAGGGTCCGGTTCATTTCATCTATAAAGAATCACCTTTCAAGAAATTGAATTTGTCAAAATTTGACATCTGACATTTTTTATTCTAAATGGAGCAAGTTTTTAAATTTTTTGTACTGTCCATACTATGGAAAAGGTGATATAGGAGTTAACATATATATTCCCCCGGTTGATTAAATTTTATTGTGCTGGCCTACTGGGGTATGTAAACCAAATGAACCATTGTTCTGCCTCCAAACTCCGAAGGATCTTCTAAGTTTGCAGCATATATACGTCCCCACCCACTCATTAAAACTAGAGAATTGAGCATAATTGAAGTGCATACGTACCGAGGGTTAGTGTAAGTGTAAGTGTAACTGATCTGCAAGTACAATATTTTACAGACATAATTAATAGTACTTCTTTGCTATAATCTGATGTCATATAGAGAATAAAGAAAAATAATTATTTGGTTCAAATTCTACCTCAATCCACCCTAACACATGTGAATAAGACTACATCCAAATAAGGCCTAAAAGTGAAACAAATTGCATAGATTTCTAGCATGTGAACAAGTTCTCTCTACCTAGCCATTTTCTTATGGCAAAGATTAAATACTTCAAGCTTGACAGTCAATCCCACATATTCTGCACACCTAGCCATTTTTTAAGCACCTAAAGTTACTTCAAACAGTGCGGCCTTTCAACGCAAGACCTCCATCCAAATGCAAGCCGAGGCTACAACACTGTTATCATTACACATGGGAATGGTGAGCTCTAGCTCCCCAACCATCCCTAGCTCAAACCAACACAACCAACCTACCAACTAGCGCTACAACTTATCTCTTTCCCTGCCATGGCCTGTACAAAGAGGGTCTTTTTCCAGTAAAAAGTATCTACATGTCATCAAGTCCAAGCGCCCCATCTTTCTTCCTTTAATTTTCTTGTTGTCCCCCCTTGTTTTTCTCTTTTGCCACACGAGGGTACAATGACCTTGTGAATCTGATAACTGGAGTGCGGGAAGGAAATGGCAGAATGTACAACATGATGTCTACTTTTACGAAGCAACTCGGTGCCATTGCTGCGGTGAGCACACACCATTCATCAGTATCTTCTCTTAGTCCGGCCTTGTCTGTTACCACTCAGTTCCTACAGCCATACAGTGTATCACCATCAACATTCAACTAGATAGTGGTGGGAAGTCACCGCTGTCCTTGAGGCAATATGATTGATCAATCCTGTAAGTTGTACAATGCGGGGTCAGACATTGTAAACTCTATAAACTGAGTACAAAACCTAGATGAATGGTAGAGGGCAACGGAGTGTGTCAAGGGCCTGATAATCGAGGGTAGCCGGCCCTCGGCTACGGAGGTCGTAGCCTCGGTCCGTCGTCTTCTCCGGCGAGGTTATTCCTCTCGGCCGTAGGCTTAGATGAGAACGGGAGAGAGAGATTAGAGTAATATCTTCCTTAACCTTTCTTCTGTCAACGTTACAGCATATATGGCCTTAGGCCCAACAAACCAGGAGCCGATTGCTCCTCAATCTTAGGAATAATATCTCGGCAAACTAATCTCTTAACAAACTAGACAGATTCTACTTTCCATCCTAGCCACCGTGAGCTACGGGCTCGGCTGGTGCGCCTAGCCCAGGGGGCCGGCGGCGCCTCGCCGCGCGACGGACGCCACGGGCACGGGCGCTGCCTTTGTATATGTGCGCCCGCGACATGACATCTCTCCCCTCGTCGAAGACCAGCTCGTCCTCGAGCTGGAACGCCGGAAACCGGCGTGGAAGTCGTCGGTCCTCCCAGTTGCCGACGCCGCTGGTTCGCCACGCCACCGACAGGACTTGGGCGCCACGAGCCACGCCGGCATTCGCCACGCCGCAGCGGGGTCGTGCACCACCGCGCCGTTGAGCGGGAGGCAGGACCGGTGGAGTGGACGGCTGAGAGCCCATGAACTTGCGCGGCGACGCCCACATGGAAGACGTCGCGGCGACGGGCGCCCGGCGGTAGCTCGAGCCGGACCGCGACATCGTTGATGATCTCGCTGATCCGCACGGTCCCACGAGCGAGGCTTGAGCTTCCGGTGGTGGTGCGGGGGGGGACGCGCCGCACGCCGGGCGCAGGGACGGAGGAACGCCCAGATCCCCCGACCGCGACGCGGATCGGGCGATGATGCTTGTCGTAGTGAAGCTTCGGACCATCCGAGCCTGCTCAAGACGATAACGAACGTCGCCGAAGAAAGCCTCCCCGTCCCTCCATCTCCCGGGCCACCGCTGCCACGCGCGCGCCGCCCGGTTCATAGGAGCGGATGGAGGGAGGGTCGCGGGCCATAGACCACCCCCGAACGGCGCGGTCGCGGAGGGAGGACCGGCACGCCGTGATTGTAGATGTACTCCGCCCATGGGAGCCCGGCGCAGCCATTGCCGGGACGATCCCCGGTGGCCGAGGTACATGCCGATGACGCGGTTGGTCGCTGATCGGTCGACCGCCCGTCGCGGGTGGAACGGCGGACGACGGCTAGGAGCTTAGTGCCCATGAGGCGCAGCAGCCACGCCAAAAGTCCGGCGGGAACACCGGGTCATGGTCGGAGATCTATGGATCATTCCATTCCATGGCGACAATGTCGCTGAAGAAAGCTCGCGCCACGGATCTCCGCCGTGTACGGGTGCGCTGGGGAATGAAGTGGCAGTATTTACTGAACCGGTCGACCACGGAGAGGATGACCGCCTTGCCGCTCACCTTGGGCAGCGCCTCCACGGTCCATGCCGATGTCAGCCCAAACCGCGGAGGGCACCGGCAGCGGCCGTAGCAGCCCCACGGGGTGGAGGTGATCGGACTTGAAGCGCCGGGCAAGTTGTGCACGCCAAGACTAAGTCTTGCACCCAGCGCCGCATGTTGGGGAAGTGGAAGTCTCGGCGCCAGACGGTCGCAGGGTGGACGCCCTCGTGCCCGCCGCCGTGGATGGCGCCACGATCTCGAGGTGAGGGGCGACGTGGGTGGTATGTAGAGGCGGCCGCCGAACGTGACCATGCCGCCCGCCATCGCCCACGCGCGGGCGCGAAAGTGCCCGCACGCGAAGTCGCCGAGGATGGCGACCGTGGCCGGGTCCGTGGCCGGGGCGTGTCGCAGTGGTCGATGAAGTCGAAACGGGCGCCGAGATGGCCAAGAGTGCGCCGCCCTCCGCGGTCGGGCGAATAGCCGGCCCGCGACATTGGTGGAACGGCACTGCATTCACCGGAAGTCGAATCCCGCCAGCCTTGCCGACCCGGTGATCTTTGCGGAATCGCGGGGAGGCGTTGGTCGAGGAGGTATTTGAGGCTGTAGTGGTCGGTCTTGACGACGGCACCGCCCGCAGATCTGGCCTCCGCGTCGGACCGCTCGGGACCAAGCCAATGAGCTCAAGGCCGTAGGGCCCGGGGCCTTGTGTCGGAGCGATCGGCGGTAGAGAACGCCACCGGTGCCCAAATTTCCCCAAGACAAGAACAGCACCAAAACCATGCGCGCCGACGCATGACATTCGACCACGAAGGTCTTAGTGAAGTCGGGCATGGCGAGGACCGCCGCCCGGCGCCACGGCAGCCTTGAGCGGTAACGCCGCCGCCGCTGCGGCGTCGTCCCATGCGAATCTGGCCCTGGAGAAGCGCCGTGAGCGGGCGGGCATCGCGTCGTGAAGTTGTGCACAAACTTGTGGTAGTAGCCCGCCAAGCGGAGGAAGCGCCGCGACCGCGCAAGACGAACCAGGCACCGCCGGGCCGAAGATGGCTTGCACCTTGCCCGGATCCATGGCCACGCCCGCCGCCGAGATCACGTGGCCGAGGTAGGCGACGGACGGGGCGCCGAACGCGCACTTGGAGCGCTTTGACGAAGAGGTGGTGGCGCCTGAGCTCCTCAAGCACCGGGCCCCGAGGTGGAACAAGTGCTCCTCCCATGTCTTGCTATAGATCAAAATATCGCCAAAGAAAACAAGAACAAAGCGACGCAGAAGGGACGGAGTACGTCGTTCATGAGGGCTTGGAATGTCGCCGGCGCGTTGCAGAGTCCGAACGCCATGACCAAAAACTCGTACAAGCCGTCATGGGTGCGAACGCCGTCTTGTGCACGCCCTCCGGCCTCATGCGCACTTGGTGGTACCCGAGCGGAGATCCAAATTTGGAGAAGAACCGGGCACCATGGAGCTCCGCCCAGAGCTCATCCACCACCTGGATGGGAAGGCATCCTTGACGGCAGGCGTTCAGCGCGCGTAGTCGGCCAGGGAATCGCCCAATGAGCCGTCCGCCCCGGCCGGGACCGGGGGACGAGAACGCGAAGTCGGCCGCGCGCGCACGATATCTCGGTCGATCATGGCGGCGACCGAGCGTTCAGCTGTTTGTGTGCCGGGCCGGATCACCATATGGCGGACCGCCAACCGCCGCGCCCCGCAGGGATGATGCGGTGATCGTGGGAGCGCAAGCGGTGGCGGACGGGGCGCGACGAAAGAGGGCGTCGAAACGGGGGAGATCAGCGGCCTTCTAGGCGCCGCTCGCGCAACGGTGACGCGGGCCGAGAGCGGGAGGCGGGCACGGCTGGTTCAAATGACCTGGCGTCCTCGGGGCTGGAATTCCAGAGGCTCCGTAGCGAGATCCCACACCATGGGTCCCCAACGTGGGCGCCTGGGTCGTGGACGGCGTCGTGAGCCCGCGGTATGACCAAATGGCCGGGAACGCCGCGTGTCGATGGTGAGCGGGCGTGGCGGATGACGCCGGCGGTGTGATGCTCGTAGTTGGCCACCATGGCGGTGGCGGCGCGGTCGCATGGGCAGTTTAGCAGCCGTAGCCGCCGCCCCGGGGATGAAGTTGTGCGTCGCCGCCGGGTCGGAGGGCGACGGCGGCTACGGTCTCGCGCACCATCGCCACACACATGGTGTCCGCTAATCGGGCCGAGACGGGAGCACATGGAGAAGCAGCGGGGCACTGGCATCGTCTCAAGAGCATGTCTTCCTGGGTCGGGGCGGCCTCCTCCACGATCTCGACCCGTCGCCGACGAAGAAGATCGCTTGCAACCCATTGTGGCCACGGGTATACCTTTCGTTGCGAGTTGAAGCACGTACGGCGAGTTTGCGACGTCGCCATCTCCTCCTGGGGACAGCTGGCGGTTTTTCACCGGGGAAGAAGCTGGGCGGGCGGGAAGGGCTAACGGGATCGAGGCGCCGAGCGCCGCTGGGCGCCGGTGGGGGTGCGTGAGAGTTCGCGCTGGGCGCTTTGCCGGGTGCGCCGCAGCGCAGCCGCGCCCGGCTGAAGCTCATGAGTTCCACTGGCCGCCAAAGCTCATAGCCGCTATGGAGCGATCGCGGGTTGAGGGATGCGCACCGCAGTGGGTCAGCGCCGGAAGGAGGCCGCCCTCGTGGAAGAGTCGAAGCGTTGATCTCCCAGCCGGGTCCGCGCTACGCAACAGCTCTTGGAAACGGTTCTGGTATTTCCTCCATCGTGCCGGTGCGCCGGCATCGGACAGCTTCGAACACGCGGAGCCAGGGCCGCCCGACCGCAGCATGAGGTTGTTCTTGAAGAACGCCCGTGGAACGGAGCCGCGATCCGGCAGGTAAAATTCGGGTGTACCACGACCGGCCACCGAGGTGGTAATGCATGCCATCCGCATCTTCCTCTCGATGATCCGCAATACCGCCGATGAAAGTAGGATTCGCAGCGTTGACGGCGTGGGGATCCGACTTGCCGTCATAGCGGGGAAGTCGATCTTCCGGAACTTCGGGGCCGGTCGTTGTGGTGCTGGCCATCGGAGTGGCCACCGGGACCCGAGCTCGTGGAGGATTGCTCCTTGTTCGCCTTGAGCCCGCGACGCCGGACTGCAGGGTGGTGAGCGCGCCGTCCATCTTCGCGAGCAGCTTGGCAAGGTCAGAGATGGTGGGGTCCGTCGACATGGCGTTGGACGAAGAAGAGGCCGATGGTGGGGAGCAGGGTGGTGGCGCAGCGGCTGTGGCAGACGCGGCTGTGGAATTGGCGGAGGTGGATGAAGAGGATCGGCGTGACCGTGATACCAGGTTGTCAAGGGCCTGATAATCGAGGGTAGCTGGCCCTCGGCTACGGAGGTCGTAGCCTCGGTCCGTCGTCTTCTCCGGCGAGGTTATTCCTCTCGGCCGTAGGCTTAGATGAGAACGGGAGAGAGAGATTAGAGTAATATCTTCCTTAACCTTTCTTCTGTCAACGTTACAGCATATATGGCCTTAGGCCCAACAAACCAGGAGCCGATTGCTCCTCAATCTTAGGAATAATATCTCGGCAAACTAATCTCTTAACAAACTAGACAGATTCTACTTTCCATCCTAGCCACCGTGAGCTACGGGCTCGGCTGGTGCGCCCAGCGCGCGCTCGGCGCGCTCTGCCGCGCGACGGACGTCACGGGCACGGCGCTGCCTTGTATATGTGCGCCCGCACATGACAGAGTGCATTTCAAGCTGAACTAGCATGTTTTCTGCCTTGAAAACAAGCGTGGCTAGAGTAAATCAAAAGTAAGTGTGGGTTGGTCCATGTCCCATAGGTTCGAGATATGCATGTTAATATCCCCGAACATGATCTACACGTTTATACATCAGCAAGCTTAAAAGGGTAAGCCAATAAAATGTAAGTTAACAAATCTGAAAAGACATCAAAATCCAAGGACATCAACTCTTTGCCTCAGCGTCTTCATCCTTGCTCCGGCGGCTTACTCCCCATCGATGCACTGTGTGGGTTTTCGTGCTGACGCTGGCCTCCGCGCCTTCTCCTGACAGCCATTGGATTTTCCTCGTTTGGGTGTTTTTCTTCTGTGATTTCGTGGCTTCGGTGCGGCGTGCGGCGTGTTATTTCTGGGTCTGCATGCGCTTTTCTTTTTGTGTCCGGTACAGAATGTTTGTTGTTGGCCCATCATACCTGTCGGTTGCTAGGCTCGGTGGCATCTCGGTGTGGCCTGCTGCCGTATGCTTCGGTGGTGTTCGAGAAGGCGAGCGATGGAACGCCTCTCTACGGCGTTACGATAGAGGTGCCCTGCTTCGCGTGTCGTAGTTTTTCCTTTTGGGAGCTCTGTCCTATGAACAGGCTGCTCTTTAGGCTATAGTGCTTCCCGCCTGAGACTATTAATAGTGCTTGCAGATCTACATCATCTTTTTGCTTAATCAGTAAAGGACCAATTATCTGAGGTAGCTTCGTTTTATGGGAGTCTTGGTGTTCAGTAGTGAATGTTTGGAATGCTTGTCCTATGAACAGGCTGCTCTTTAGGCTATAGTGCTTCCCGCCTGAGACTATTAATAGTGCTTGCAGATCTACATCATCTTTTTGCTTAATCAGTAAAGGACCAATTATCTGAGGTAGCTTCGTTTTATGGGAGTCTTGGAGTTCAGTAGTGAATGATTGGAATGCTTGTTGATGCTGTCGTGTGGAAATAAGTGAGGCGCATGGTCTCTATTTTTTTGCCCTCTTTCCTTTTCTGTTAGGCTTAGGCCGTGCCACAAGACAGGAACGCTAGATGTGCGCTGTACCATGTTCTATCCTGAATACTTGCTGAGGTGGGGTGTACCTTCTGCATGTTCTTCTTTGATCGCTGTACCCCATTCAGCTCTTTAATACTTTTAATGAAAAACCACGAGGTCTCCTGTGTTCTTTAAAAGAGGATGCTACCAATGATGCTTACAGATCTTGATCGGCACAATTGGCAATTGGTAAGGGAACAATTGGCTAGGCTGGCTTGATTTATTGGGGCCCTGCAGTTTAGTACCACAATCTCGGCTGCTAGAACTGATTTCCTTGCTTTTCCAAAGCTTGCTTACAAGATCATGCCTTTATATGCTTTGGCTTCACACGCTGGAGACACAGAATTTCGTGGGTAAATTTACTTCTGTGTAGTTTTTTTTGGGTTAGTTTCCCTTTACACGCTACTGCGCTGATACAGATACATATTCAGATACTATCCGACACCATTCGGTTGCCAAACAAGTACATCCTTGTGCCCGATGAAGACACATATACAAACACACGTATAACTCGTGTTGTTCAAACCGTGCATGCACGTTGCAAATCAAAAAAAAACAAGTACATCCTCTTCTGTTCAAAATACTATTTCATCAGGATTCTTGCACACACGTTGGCTGCAAAAGCTTACAGTACATTCTTGCACACACGTTGGCTGCAAAAGCTTACAGTACATCCTCTTCTGTTCAAATTTTCCCAGATGAGAAGGATGGTCCTGCTGAGAAGAAACGCTCTCGTGTTGAGACTGTGTGAACCAAGTACGATTCAATCCCAAACATGTTAGTAACATTTTCTTCTCCCAAGTAGGATGATCGCTGCAGTTTAGCTGAATTGAGTTGAATAGAATGATGCGTCAACAAATCGTCAGATTCTTATCATGTGATGGTTCTGAATTCCAGCTCTACAACTTGCTGTTTAACTGCATGTTGTGTGACCAGTGCAGTGTATCCAGGACTTTTGCTTGGATGTAGAGACCACATTTTGCCATCTCGAGGAGACTGCTGAATGCTTTTGCTGGCTTCCCTGCCTATGTGCCAGAAACTCCAGTTCACGGTGTCTATATACCGATTGTGTATGGTCTGGCCGTCTCTTGGCCTATAGGCATGGGGAGCTCTTTATCCTGCTCGATCCTCACAGCATGCCGGCTGGCCTGTGTATGGTGCCAGTGTGTCTAGCTGGCTGGGTCTTGCTCGTCCACAGAGACGATTGCCATGCCGGCAGTTACCCTGAAGACACACACGCTCTGCAGCAGCTCTGGCCGAACAGTTACATTAGTTATGTTGGGAAACTGTGAACCCTTTTTATTCACTGGCTGTGCCCAGTTAAGGCCTTTCATTCCCTACTGAATTAGATTGTGCATGCACTGTCCGACCTAATGGTCAGATGGAACGCAATCCTTTTCGTTTACTGTTTCTATATGATCGACGATTCGTATCATGGCGTGTGTAGAGCTACAGAGAGGATTCCATCTCGTCTCGTCTATGGAATTAAAGTATACCATACTGCTTCAGAACTAAATTATTCGACGGCCGCAGCACAGGCGTGCATGTATACTCGATCGCTACCTAGGACAGACCAAGAAATCTTTGGTTCGCTTTTTTTTTTCTGCATGATCGACAATTTGAGTGGCTTCATTATAAGTTGTACTATTTTTTCTTGTGTGGTTTCCAATAGTCTGTACCTGTCAAAAAATATGGATTTAAAATGATTGTGAAGACGCATGAATTAGATTGATCTTACAACTAAGACCTACAAGTCTTGTTCCCAAATTAAAAATTAGAAAAGCTGCAGGCCGCGAGTTGCAACAAAGCTGTACAGCTCACGCAGCTGCGTGGTGTCGCCTTTACTTAATGATCCGTGTGCACGCCACAAAAGCTGTCATGAGCTCTAAGATATTAGATGAAGCTTATAAAAGTTATAAGGTTGAAACAACCGTAAAATTATAGGTTCGGTAAGAAATGTCTATAATGCCCCGTCAGGCCCTGAGAGGTTGTTTATTTATTTATTACTAGGAAAAGTGTCCGTGCGTTGCAAACAGAAGTGAATCTTGTCGTAGAATCATTAATTCAAAGAGAAGAGAAGTAAACACACTCTAAGCAAACTACTTAGAGTGTTAACTTTATTGTGTTTACTTTATAGTGCAGCGGCGCATCTGTGCGCTCATGCATTGCAACAGGAGTAAATATTATCGTAGAATTAATGATTCCAAGAGAAGAGAAGTAAACACACTCTAAGCAAACTACTTAGAGTGTTCACTTTATTGTGTTCACTTTACAGTGCAACGGCGCATCCGCGAGGGTTTCTATTTGAATTTGCAAA
Source organism: Hyparrhenia diplandra (assembly GCA_015847255.1). NCBI lineage: Eukaryota > Viridiplantae > Streptophyta > Magnoliopsida > Poales > Poaceae > Hyparrhenia > Hyparrhenia diplandra. The sequence continues at coordinate 194,075 of JADLZK010008762.1, forward strand.
AGTGAACCCAATACTTTTTGCAAATAATAAGCCCATGTATAAAAACTATCATCTCTTGCACTTTTACATCTGGACCCAATAGAGATTTTCTATTTGAATTTGTAGCCTTTCCGTTTCTTCTTCAGGGAGAGATCCACGATCCCGCCGCTGTTGGCACTTGGCATCACGGAACACGCCGATCACAATTTGGACGTCGGACTACCGAAAAGAATCGAGACCTACTCGCGAACACATGGTTGATTTAGGTCACATGTGTTTAGTTTTGTGATTGAGTGATTGTCAATGTTCAACACTTTACCTCCATTTTCTTTTATCTCTTATGCTTCGGGCTATGTTCACCGCACACACGGAGTGTGTCGAAGACGATCTCTTGGTTCGTGTTGTACAGGTGTGGAGCTCGGAGATGGTAGCCGACGGTGAGGTGAAGGGGCCAAGGAGGACGGGCCGGGCCGACGGACCGCTGGAGGTGAAGGACGGACGGGAGGCTTGGACCGAGGGACCGAGCGCCGGGCGGCTAGCCATGGTGGTGACACTGGGACATCGGCGAATGCAAGAGGACGGCGGGACCGTGTCGATCGGGTCAAGGCGGCGGCGTGCAAGCGAGCGGGGAGCTCGGACGACTTGGCGACTCGGGCGGTCAAGACGGCGATGGCGACACGCGGTCGAGGAGGTTTGGTGGTTTGCCCTCAAAACTATCGGCGCTGGTTTGGTGGTTTGGGCCTCAAAACCATCGGCGGGCGGGTTTTCACGGGTTTGGGCCTCAAAACCGGGCGGATGTTCCGTGGGACGGAAGGACGGCACGTGGCGGCATCGGGAGGTTGCGTGGATGCAAGGCTACCCGATGAGGAGGCGCGGTGGCCGCCGGATCGAAAAATATCCGTAGTCGACCAAAATAGCCCTAGGGTCAGTGGTTTGGCTCATATGTATCGGAGGCAAGAAAATAGGGATGAGAAATAAGGATTATATATAGAGGATGGCAGCCATCCTCCCCTTCTTGCCTCTTCCATTTTCGTTTTTATTTTTCCCCCCAAATTTTAGGGTTCTTTGTTTAGAGGCCCAAGAACATCAAATTGGTGACTTTTTGGTGATTTTCGTTTGGGAAGGGAGCCCCAATCCTCCCCCTGTCTGTCTCCGACGATTTGGATCAATTTCCCTCTTCTTTGCTGTGATTTTTGTTGAGAAATTTGATCGCTTTTGTTTTGTTGTGGTGGTTTTCTGTTTTCTGTGCAGGCAGAGTTCAAAGCGAGCAGCTCAGGCTCGGCGCTCGGCAGGCAGCTGCCAGCCCGGCCAGCGTGATGCGCCAGGAGCCCACGGGAGCAAGCAGCTGCGCTCGGCACCCAAGCTCAGCTTGGCCATCTACTCGAGAGGGCACGAGTGCCTCTGCTCAGTAGCAGCCAGCGGCTCCCAGGCCAACAGGCCATGAGCACGAGTGGCCAGCCCTGCTTGGGTGGTGCTGGGAGTTGACCGGGCAGGAGGCCTGCTAGCTGCCGGCCACACACGGAAATCGAGCAGGCCACAAGGCAGCGGCCGAACCAGCAGGAAGGGCGCGGCAACGCACATTCCCAGCACCGGCGCCTGTGTCCCTCTCAACAGCAGCTTGGCAGCAGGCGCTCTTTACCAAGCTCGGCTTCATCTTCGTCAAAGGTCGATTTTTTTTTTTCTCTTGATCTGTGGAATTGGCCATCGAGCCAATCTTTCATCTTGTGCAGGGCAGCTAGATCGAAGTTTTGCTTGTGAAAATTCCAGCTTTAATTCAACTCTTCTAGTTCTTGTTTTCCTCGCGCCCGTAGGTGTTCGAAAAATGTCTAAGTAGCTGTTTCTCCTAGTTTTTCTTTCGTTCTTTTGCTAGATTTGTTCTAAGCACTAGTTTAGTTTCTTTTTGTGTTCCTACAGCTTGTTTTAGTTGTAGATTTTAGTAGAGTAATTTTTCTTGTCCTAGTGTTTATTTTATTTCTGCTAAATAGAAAATCCCAAAAATTTTCAAAGCTTAGTTTTGCCTTTATCTTTTGCAAACGATTTTGTATCAAGTCGAGGATTTTGTCTAGTTACTCGTCACAAGTTGGCGTTGGTAATCTAGTTCCGGGAACCCGCTTCTTTTTGATAGAAGTTGGGAATCTCGCTTTTGTCTCTCCGCTGAGGTTGGGGGTTGAGCCAATGACCAATTTGAAAAAAGAAAATCGAGGCTCCCATTCACCCCCAGTCGGGTCGCCGGTTCGGTCCTTCAATTGGTATCGGAGCAGGTTATGGATCATATCCACCTTAATCGGTCCGTGATCCGAGAAGGCTTACATGGAGAGGTTTGGTCACTATGGTGGCAAGCCTCCTGAGTTTGATGGCACCAATTATCCTTATTGGAAGATTAAAATGCAAGCACATCTTATGGGGATGGATTGGAGAGTGTGGGGAAATTGTCGAGGATGAGAACTACCAAGTGCTAGCAGCTGAGTGGGTGAAGAACAAATAGCCCAACACAATGCCAACAACCGAGCGAGGAGTGTTTTGTTCTCTAGCCTCAAAGACACAGAGTTCGAGAGAGTTGCCACTTGTGAGGCCGCCGTGAGGTGTGGAAGACGCTTGAGAGCTACCACGAGGAACCCCACAAGTCAAGGCCCGCCTATACGAGACCTACAAGAGAGAGTACAATAACCTAATCCAACTTGATGGCGAGTCCATCGATTCTCTTTTTGCCGTGTTTGGACGATTCGCAACAAGCTTCGAGGCGAACAAGCCGTCCGAGAGGCTTGATGAGCACGCAGAAGGCGATGAGGCTCTTGTACACTCGGATCGGAAGGTGTGGGACGGAAGGTGTCCGCGATCATGGAGTCCGCCAACTATGACACCCTCACGCCCGACGAGCTCTACAAAGAAGCTCAAGTCCTCTCGAGATCGAGGCCCGTGATCCAGCGAAGCTCAAGAACCCATCGCGCCCCAAACGTTGCACTCGCCTCGTAAGGGCGGTTCAAGTTTTTTTTCGCTAACCCTTCATTGAGACTTCGTCGCTTTGTCTTCTTTTGGTGTCTATGACGTAGAAGCGCATGGAGTGCCCTCGGGGACGACGAGTTGGCTTTCGTCATCACCGATTCTCGCGTTCCACAACAACCGCTTGAACGGGCCGGGCGTGGCGGTGCTTTCCAAGGGCGGATGCTTCGAGTGCGGCGATCCGACCACTTCATCGCCGCGTGCCCCAAGAAGAACAAGGACAAGTACTCGGAGAAGCACTACGACTCCGCAAGCGCAAGGACAAGCGCGAAAGTACACCGCGGTAAGTACAAGTCCAAGAAAAGCTTCGACAAGGAGGCGATCAAGAAAAAAGTACCTCAAGCGCGCCAAGGAGAAGCATGCCTTCCTCGCCTCCCTCGCCGATCTCGACGACGACTCGACGACGGGCAAACTTCTTCGAGCGACGAGGAGTCCGAGCGCAAGATTGAAGACAAGCTGAACGGACTTTGCTTCTTCGCCGACTCCAAGCCAGGGGTTACCGCACCATGGCTCGACGGAGCCGTGACCCAGCGGCGTCGAGCCACATGGCGCGACTCTTCCTCCGAGGTACCTCCTACAATCGAATCTCTTATCGATGAGGTTGACTCCTTGGGCGATGCGCTTTGTGTGTCGGGTGAGAAGTTGCTCAAGCGAGCAAAGCGGCTAGAGAGAGGAAGGAGTTTAAGGAGAAGTGAGAAATGGCTATGGTTGAGATAGAGTTGCTTAGGAAGCCGGTGGATGTGTCTGATGAGATCGAGTGTGACGCTTTGTGCTATGCATATGTCTAACATCATGTCTTTGCAATCCAAGTACTCGCTTTTACTAGATGAGCACGTTGAGTCAAGGCTAGGCCTATGTTGTTGAGTGCGTGCAAGTCTTGTCCCGCTTGCAATCTAAGTTGGCGAGAAGGTTGCCAAGCTTGCTATGCTTGAGAAGGCAGCCTCGTGATAGCACCGCAGGCTTTGAAGTGTGCTAAGTGTGAAGCTTTTGGAGATGGAGGTCATGTCTTGTAGGCATGACAAGGAGAGAGTCGAAAAGAGGAGAACAAGTACCTTCGCCTCATGTCCCGAAGTTGGGTGTCTAGTGGAGAGCCACAGCTTGGTATGATGATGAGTCGGGTTCAAGAGGGGACCGACACACATCGGGATTAGGCTTTGCTATAGGTGGGAAGGGTGAAGTCATTTATGGCAAGGTTGGTCAAGGTAGTGGTTTGAGCTCGAGTGAGAAACCCACAAATACTCCCAAGTTGACCAAGATCACCCCACCGAGCCCCGCTAAGACCATTGTGAAAGATGGCATTCTCCAAGAGACCCCAAAGACTCCACCTCCCAAACAAGTGTGGCTTCCCCAAACCAAACCACCTCAAGAACCCACTTGACACTTTGCCCAAGATCCCCCGAGGAAACCCTTCCTAAAACCAAAGCTCCAACAAAAGTAAACCATCCACCCAAGAGAGTGAACCAAAGAACCACCCAAGAGAGAGGTGAGGTATCCTTTGTGAGTATTGCCGAGAGAGATGGTCACTTGGTTGAGTTTTTGCTTTAGGAGGAAGAGGGATGCTAGGCGTCAAGTTGAGTTTGAGAACCGTGACTTGTATCACCCACCACTTGGCATGTATGAGAGGGGTGTGCCTGTCGGTTCAGAGACGGTTTGTCGGGCCTAGAGGTAGAATGCCTCGAGAGCTAGGCCGCAGTTTGTGAGACCTCGTGATGGTCGTGTTCGCGTGTGGATGTTGATCCCCGCTTTGGAAACTTTGAGTTTGACATGAGGAGAGCACCGCGCTTTGTTGCACGTGGTGAGCACTTCTGGGTAAGATGGGTCGTGGGATGTTTGTTTTGCCTAACGCCTATCTTGGGCAAGATGGTCAACACCGGTATTCCTCCAAGTTTACTAACCCGGTGTTGTGTCATTTGCTCATCCCATGTACTATTGTTGATGCGGGATGGGAGGTTGGAGACCATGTGGTCGATAGACTCGGGCCGCTCACGGCACATGACAGCAACTCGAGTTGGTTCTCCGGCCTCACCCCCATGAAGAGTAAGGAGTACATCACTTTCGGGATAGCAACAGAGGAAAGATTATGTCTCGAGGATCAATCGGGATCAATGAGCATTTTGTGCTCAAGGACGTAGCACTCGCCTCCAACCTCCACTTCAATTTGCTATCCGCTCTCGGCTCATGGCGGATGGTTTTGAGGTACGATTCAAAGTTGGTCGTTCCCAGTTTTGGATTCTCATGGTAATCTTATTTCTTGGATTGTGCCTTTTGGTCAAGTTTTTCGAGCTGACTTTTCTCGATCTTTTGGTACCTCTCGGTGCTTGGTGGCTCGGTCTTCTTCGGACTTGTGGAAGTGGCATAGGAGATTGGGACATTTGAGCTTTGACCTTCTAGCAAGGTTGAGTTCAATGGACCTCATCCGAGGATTGCCTAAGCTCAAGTTTGAGAAAGACTTGGTTTGCCATCCCCCGCCGCCATGGGAAAATGGTAGCCGCTTCTCACCCTCCGTTTAACTGGATCATGACCTCAACGACCGGAGAGATTTTTACACATGGACTTTGTTGGTCCATCTCGGTCCGTCCTTCCGTGGGAAGTGGTAATCTTGTTTAGTGATCGTGGATGACTTTTCGAGGTATTCATGGGTCTTTTTCATGGAAAGCAAGGATGAAGCATTTGGTTTTGCACGAGATTTGATTTTGAGGTTGCGGATCGAGTTGGATGATACCGCCATTCGAGCTATACGCAGTGACAATGGCAATGTAATTCAAAAACACTTTCGATTCAAAACCTTTTTGTACTAACCATGGTCTCGAGCACCAGTTCTCTAGTCCTTATGTGCCTCAAAGAGAATGGAATTGTTGAGAGGAAGAACCGGACACTTGTGGAGATGGCGAGGACCATGCTCGATGAACACAAGACTCCGAGGAGGCGGGGCCGAGGCAATCAACACGGCGTGCCACGCCTCCAACCGCGTTTTCCTTCGAGCTTTCACCAAGAAGACATCATATGAGCTGCGGTTTGGGAGATTGCCCAAGGTAAGCCACTTCCGTGTGTTTGGATGCAAGTGCTTCATCCTCAAGCAAGGTAATCTCGACAAGTTTGAGTCTCGATCACCGATGGCATCTTTCTTGGCTATGCTTTACACTCACATGCATACAGAGTTCTTAATCTTGAGACTAACCGCGTTGTAGAGACATGTGAGGTTACCTTCGATGAGATCGCGCCTTGTTCCTCTTCTCAGATTTGAGTGTGCAGGAAAGGAGGAGATGGGGCAGAGCATCTTTGTGGAGGAGGAGCAGAAGATGTTGGCCGGGTGATCCCGGCGACTCCACCGCTTGCCCCGCTTGACCTCGCGACGACGACGATCGCCACGGATCGACCCTACTACCACTACTCCTTCGGGGTCCCGTGGGAGCATCCCCCTCGTGCCGAGCCACCGGTGTACCGAGGAGGCCCCCTCTCGGCCGGGGGAGGCGACATTCCAAGACGACGGCCAAAGACATTCGGCGCCGCCACCCCCCAGAGACCATGATTGAGGACTCAATCAAAGGGTAACTCGTTCCAAATCCTATGCCATGTGTCATTTTTGCTCATTCTCGCTTTTGTTTCCACTCTTGAGCCCAAAGATGTTGACACGCCTTTATCCGATTCGATTGGGTCAATGCCATGCATGAAGAGTCGCAAAACTTTGAGAGAAATCAAGTCTGGTTTTAGTGCCACCCCCTCGCCGAAAGTGTCATCCCATAGGAACCAAGTGGGTGTTTAAGAACAAACAGAGTGAGGATGGGGTGGTTGTGAGAAACAAAGCCGATTAGTTGCCCGTGGGTTTTGTCGAAAAAGAGGAATAGACTATGAAGAAACCTTTGCTCCCCGTGAGTCTCGCATAGAAGCCATTAGGATTTTGCTTGCTTTTTGCAGCCTCAAAGGGTTTTAAGCTATACCGTATGGATGTCAAGAGTGCTTTCCTAAATGGGTTCATTGAGGAGGAGGTGTATGTGAGGCAACCTCCGGGGTTTGTGAATCCCAAAACGACCGCACTATGTGTACAAGTTGCACAAAGCCCCTCAGACGGTTTGAAACAAGCCCCCGTGAGCGTGGTATGAGAGGTTGAAAGCTTTTCTCTTAGGTAAGGGGTTCGTGATGGGGACCGTAGACAAGACCCTGTTCTCGCTTAGAAAAGGCAATGACATCCTTCGCTCAGATCTATGTGGATGATATTATCTTTGGTGGCTCTTCCCACGCTTTGGTGTCTAGTTTTGCAGAGATGATGAGCGGGGAATTTGAGATGAGCATGATGGGCGAAGTTGACCTACTTCCTTGGACTCCAAATCAAGCAAACCAAGGACGGATCTTCGCACACCGGGGCAAGTACACGAAGGACATCATCCGCAAGTTTCACATGGGTGAGGCCAAGCCTCTTCGACGCCCATGTCGACAACGACGCCCCCGGACGAGGACAAGGATGGAGAAGCCGTGGACCAAAGGGAGTTCAGAGGCATGATTGGGTCCGGGCTGTACTCGACGGCAACACGCCCGACATCCGGTTTGCGGTTTGCCTCTCAAGGCGGCGCATTTTCGTCTTCACCGCAAGACCTCTCACCTTCAGTCGTGAAGAGGATCTTCGTGTACTTGCGTTTACTCCCCGAGTTTGGCCTTTGGTACTTCGGCCTCTTCTACCCTCTCCCCGATTGGTTACTCACGATCGATTATCTTTGGTGATCGTATGCATAGAAAATCTACCTCTGGTACTTGTCGTTTCTTGGTACTTCTCTAGTGTCTTGGTCGCCTCAATAAACAGTCCGGTGTCGCCGGTCGACGGTTGAGGCGGAGTATGTAGTCGCTGCCGCTTGTTGTTCCCTACCGGCCGTGGATGGTTGCCACTTTGAGAGACTTTGGCTTGAGTTACTCGTGTACCTTTGTTGTGTGATAGCATGGGAGCTGTGAGTGTTGCCAAAAACCCCGTCCTTCACTCCTGCACCAAACACATAGAGGTGAGGTACCACTTGAGAGATCACCAGAGAAAGGGGATATAGATGTCCAAAGATGTGTACACGGAGCAACAGATTGCGGACATTTTCACAAAACCACTAGACCAAGTCCGTTTTGCTCAGCTTCGTGGGGAGTTGGGTGTTTGCTACCCTTTTTGAGGGGAAGCTTTGTAGTTGATGTACAGTTGTAGTTTTTAGCTTTGTTTTTGCACTTTTGTATCATACTTGCATATCATGAGCTTCACTTTTATATTGACTTGAGTGAGGTTGTGCTCTTAGTAGTATCAATATGTCAGTGCCTCTAGCTTTAGCTCTTTTAATCATGTGATGTATGCTATGAGCTGAGCAACCTTTTTTCGACATGTGAACTTGACTAATGAATGATGAAATCAAATTATTTGGTTCACCCTTGAGCTAGCTTCTATCATGAGTAGGATGTTGAGACCCTTTGAGCTTTCATATGTGTATTCTTGGTGGCTATGTCTCATGCCTTGATTCATTCACTTGCTTAGATTTTCTTGATAATACCTTGCTAAAACTTGAAATCTAAGTGAAGTGATGAAAAGATCGAGTGGGTCCATTTTGCCACACTTTGAAGTTTGAGACTGCTTTCACTTGCACTCTTGAATGAACTTGACTTCATTGTGTTTGACCCAGACCATTGTCTTAAGCTAATCATTGCTCACGCATAGGCTTGACATGGTTGATTAGTAAGGCAAGGCAAATGTGGATAACCACTCGCATGATCTTTTTATACCTTGTGAACCGCCGCAACTCCGAATAAAAATGAAAATCACAAGTGTATGGAAAGATATCTAGCATGATGTGTGAACTTGTATTGGGGTAGTTTACTCGGTTTACATGTTTAAGTACTTAGTTGATCTCCTACCTATTTGTGCTAGGTGCTATGTTTAATGGTGAACCTCCTCTTTTGCAAAATGATTAAAATTTGCTCAAATGCTAAGTGTCATATTTCATATCACTTGATTAGCTTGAGCTCTTGCTAGCACTTGTACTTTGTTGCTATGGTACCATTTTGAGCACTCTCTCATTCAGCTTGAATATAATCTTGAAGCTTTGCATTGTATCATATTGCATTTCATAGCTTGATTAGTGCATTTGCCAACAAGGGGAGAAAGTTTCAAAGACAATGGACTGTGATTTTTCCAGTGGGGAGTAGCACTTTGAGCTAGATGTGTTGAGCCTTTTGCCTCTGTCTTGAGGGTCTAGCTGTGTATGTGTGAAAGTAATTGCTTTGGAGCTAGCTAGTGGTGTTGAGCCTGTTCTACCTCTTCTTGAGGGCTAGCGGTTGGTTTAGCTTGGTTGTGTCGAGCCTTTTGCCCATGTCTTTGGGAACCAAGCGTTTGCTCAAAGTTTGCTATCCGATGATTTTGCCTTAGCTTTTGTCTAGCTTGTGCTTACATGGATGTGCTATCTTCTACCTTCTTTCGTCTTTGTGTTGAATGTTGACAATGCACTCATCAAGGGGGGAGATTGCGAACACATGGTTGATTTAGGTCACATGTGTTTAGTTTTGTGATTGAGTGATTGTCAATGTTCAACACTTTACCTCCATTTTCTTTTTATCTCTTATGCTTTGGGTTATGTTCACCGCACACGCGGAGTGTGTCGAAGACGTATCTCTTGGTTCGTGTTGTACAGGTGTGGAGCTCGGAGATGGTAGCTGACGGCGAGGTGAAGGGGCCAAGGAGGACGTGCCGGGCCGACGGACCGCGGAGGTGAAGGACGGACGTGAGGCTTGGACCGAGGGACCGGAGCGCTGGGCGGCGGCTAGCCATGGTGGCCGACACTGGGACATCGACGAATGCAAGAGGACGGGCGGGACCGTGTCGATCGGGTCAAGGCGGCGAGCGTGCAAGCGCAGGGGGAGCTCGGACGACTTGGCGACTTCGGGCGGTCAAGACGGGCGATGACACGTGTCGAGGAGGTTTGGTGGTTTGCCCTCAAAACTATCGGCGCTGGTTTGGTGGTTTGGGCCTCAAAACCATCGGGCGGCGGGTTTCACGGGTTTGGGCCTCAAAACCCGGGCGGATGTTCCGGGTGGACGGAAGGGACGGCACGTGGCGGCATCGGGAGGTTGCGTGGATGCAAGGCTACCGATGAGGAGGCGCGGTGGCCGTCGGATCGAAAAATATCCAGAGTCGACCAAAATAGCCCTAGGGTCAGTGGTTTGGCTCATATGTATCGGAGGGCAAAATAGGGATGAGAAATAAGGACTATATATAGAGGATGGCAGCCATCCTCCCCTTCTTGCCTCTTCCATTTTCGTTTTTATTTTTCCCCAAATTTTAGGGTTCTTGTTTAGAGGTCCAAGAACATCAAATTGATGACTTTTTTGGTGATTTTCGTTTGGGAAGGGGAGCCCCAATCCTCCCTGTCGTCTCCGACGATTTGGATCAATTTCCCTCTTCTTTGCTGTGATTTTTGTTGAGAAATTTGGATCGCTTTTGTTTTGTTGTGGTGGTTTTCTGTTTTCTGTGCAGGCAGAGTTCAAAGCGAGCAGCTCAGGCTCGGCGCTCGGCAGGCAGCTGCCAGCCCGGCCAGCGTGATGCGCCAGGAGCCCACGGGAGCAAGCAGCTGCGCTCGGCACCCAAGCTCAGCTTGGCCATCTACTCGAGAGGGCACGAGTGCCTCTGCTCAGTAGCAGCCAGCGGCTCCCAGGCCAACAGGCCATGAGCACGAGTGGCCAGCCCTGCTTGGGTGGTGCTGGGAGTTGACCGGGCAGGAGGCCTGCTAGCTGCCGGCCACACACGGAAATCGAGCAGGCCACAAGGCAGCGGCCGAACCAGCAGGAAGGGCGCGGCAACGCACATTCCCAGCACCGGCGCCTGTGTCCCTCTCAACAGCAGCTTGGCAGCAGGCGCTCTTCACCAAGCTCGGCTTCATCTTCGTCAAAGGTCTATTTTTTCTCTTGATCTGTGGAATTGGCCATCGAGCCAATCTTTCATCTTGTGCAGGGCAGCTAGATCGAAGTTTTGCTTGTGAAAATTCCAGCTTTAATTCAACTCTTCTAGTTCTTGTTTTCCTGCGCCCCGTAGGTGTTCGATGAAATGTCTAAGTAGCTGTTTCTCCTAGTTTTTCTTCGTTCTTTTGCTAGATTTGTTCTAAGCACTAGTTTAGTTTCTTTTTTGTGTTCCTACAGCTTGTTTTAGTTGTAGATTTTTAGTAGAGTAATTTTTTTGTCCTAGTGTTTATTTTATTTCCTGCTAAATAGAAAATCCCAAAAAATTTTCAAAGCTTAGTTTTGCCTTTATCTTTTTGCAACGATTTTGTATCAAGTCGAGGATTTTGTCTAGTTACTCTCGTCACAAGTTGGCGTTGGTAATCTAGTTCGGGGAACCCGCTTCTTTTTGATAGAAGTTGGGAATCTCGCTTTTTGTCTCCGCTGAGGTTGGGGGTTGAGCCAATGACCGAATTTGAAAAAAGAAAATCGAGGCTCCCATTCACCCCCTCCGTCGTCGCCGGTTCGGTCCTTCACCTACATGCTGTTGCCGCTCACTTGTACTCGTAGCAATCGAACTGCTCCTCGTAGTCGTAGCGATCGAACGCCAGGCGGGTCCGGATTTAGGGCGAAATTCCACAGCAGGGAGCGAGGAAAGGATGGGGCTCATGAACCACATGTCCATGGAGCGGCAGACGGATTGCCGGCGACAGCGAGCTCAAGCCACTTGTAGGCCTCTCCTCTTCTCGGTTTGATTATTTTTTCTTGATTTATCGATAAACATCCTATCTTTTTCATGTTTGGGTGGGCTGTTTTTCCACGCATCTCCTCCTTGTACTTTCGATGTTTGCATATGGGGGAAAGGCCTCTTTTTTTATGGGAGGATATTTCTAGAGGAATACGGATATACGTTATCTCCCGCGGCTCCCGATGGTGGCAGAGATCTTTTTCTTGCGTTGCGGGCTGTGTCTTCGGAGCCGTGAAAAAAACGTGCGGACATCTTTTTCTCTTGCGTTGCGTTCGGAGCCGTAAAAAAACATGAATAAAACATGGAGACGGAAGAGGCAGGTAGACGGAAAAATAGGGGTCAAGAAATTTTCTCTCTTTATTAAGACGTATAGATATACAAATTAATCGAAACACGTTGTTTGTTCACTTACTAATAATTTTAGAAATTTCTTTGTAAGTTCTGCATTCGCTATAAACACAGATCGAGTCGATCTAATGATAAAGAACAAGTCGATGGTGTGTACTCCATGGATCCTTTGGTCATCTTCTAGGATCTTCATTACCAAGCCACCTCCCGTCCAGCAACCAGGCCAGGCCGCCGCGTGGACTAGGGTCTCGCCTCAGCGCAAAGCGCCATCACCGCACCTGCCCAAGCACCAGACGTCCAGCTAGACCACGCCGGACAGACCCATGGCGCGGCCACTACATCCGGAAGGGAAGGGGATCATCATGGAAGAAATTAAGTGGAGGTAGGAGGCTACGGTCCCGGTGGAAGGACGACGCCGCCGTCCCTACGACCAAGGTGGAGGGCACCGACAGATATGATGGCCGCCACTACTTGGAGTAGTTTATTTTGGGTGTGTTTAGATGACTGAAATTTGGTACTGCAGTTTAACTTAAAAGTATTGAAGCACTTTTCGTTTATTTGTGTTAAATATTATTCTACCATGGTGTAATTGGGCTCAGAAGAATCGCGGTCATAATCTACATCTAAATTGTGCAATTAGTTATTTTGTTTACCTACATTTCTTGCTCGAATAACATAACGTCTTTTAGTGTATTTAATGTTTTGATGTGATGAGAATTTTGAAAAGTTTGGAGAAAAGTTGAGGTTCTAAACACACACTTAGTTTTTAAAACCAAGACTTTCCTGGCTCTGTACTGTTTTTACAAAAATTAGGGGCACAAACGCCATAGCCTCGTCAGGGGCCGGTGCGGGGTGTGGCCGTGTGAGTGGGGGGCATGCCTTGCATGTCCTATCTATATATATCCCCTCACCTTGGAGGCTCGATCTTCATCGCATTGCATCTCTCCTCAATCACACACACACACACACACACAAGCCATCTCTCCTCGATCACAAAAAAAAAAAAAAAAAAAAAAAAAAAAACTCCACCAGACCACCACTCTCTCACGCCGTCACGCGCACATCCGATCCGCACACTCAAAAAGGGAGAAGAAAAACTCAGCTTCATCTCCAGCATCCGTCCATCTCTCACGATATTACACATCCAGTAGTAGCTACTCTGGCAGGCTGCAGGAGCTAGGAGCAATATAGCCCCTTGTGTGTACACACCTCACGAGGTAATCCTCCTCCTCTCTGGCAGCGACGATATATATATTATCAAGATTAAGTGTGGAAATGGACATTCAGTTATCCTATATGTTTGAATATGCATACCGATATCTATACCTTTCAAAAAAAAAAATACCGATATCTATATTCATTTGAATTTCTCATATCATTATTAAATTTTAATAGTATTGTGATTTACTTGAACCTAGGTATTTGTTGTTTGTATTTTAAATATTTTTATCTATTTGTTTGTTGTCTTATATATTATTTTGAGTTCTGGTCCGTACGTACTCACTAACTCAAAAACTTTGCGAACCTCAAAGCAAAAGTAGTAGGGGTCTTTTTTTTTTTTTTTTTTGTGTGTGTGTGTGTGTGTGACTAAGTAGTTACTCTGGTTAGGTTCAGGCTCGTACTATCAAATATAGACAATTGATTTCATTCTTATTCAACTTAAGCCGTTCTGCAAGCATGCATGCAAATCAGCCTCTCCCCATTTTTCCTCATGATCCTGTTTAATTTTAAAAAAAAAAAATGTCATATTGTACATATATAAACATAATTCAACGCTAAGTATGATAAATAAGAAGCTGGCACAATATACTAATAGCTGTAGTATAATATTTCACTAGAACAATGCGCATGTCTTGATTCAAATTTTCGTTAATATTTTTTATGAATTTTGGAGGTGGCTGAAAAAATAAAATCAAAGTTTCACATAACATTAATGCATGTGATTTATTGAATATATATATATAGAGTTCTTCTTGGAATTATATTTTCTATTGTCTATGTTGCATATATTATTCTAAAAATTCAGTTTGTATGGATCTATTTTTTTAAAAAAAAATATTTCCTGTGTCTCTAAAAAATTATTGCCAAAAATTTTACAATGTTTCACAATTTTGAGGGTGACTAAAAAGAGTCAAATACTAACATTGAAAGCCCAATAAGCATGTCTCTATTGAACGTCCTTTTGCCTCATTTAAATTTATTTTGTTTGCTTTTCTAAATCAAAACATGCTATATTTGTTGCGCGTTAACTACCCACGCCATATGAATTAAAAAAAAAACTACCCATGCCATATGAATGAAAAAACTACCCACGCCATATATGAATGAAAAAAACAAAACTACCCACGCCATATATATAATATATCCAGGAGATGTTTAGCATTCACGCGCATGCAGCCATGTAAAATTTTACATGTATTTACCCCTAACTAACCGTATTAACTGCTTTGGCTTTAAGATTTACAAATATCTTTTAGGAAAGGAGCACCGGAGCGGTTCACTATTATTTTTATATACCTTTATAAATACTTTATTATTGATACTCGACATCGACTACACCAAATAAATGTCTGAATGAAAATTGGAATCCAAACTATTTATTTTCTATTGAGTAAAATCCATGTAGGTCCTTGAACTTTATCATGAGGTCTCATCTAGGTCCATGTACTTAAAAAACTAGGTAAAACAGGGAGGTTCACGGACTTGTCCACGAGGTCTCATCTGGGTCCAAAACCGGATTTGGTAAGCGGTTTTGCTTATTTGAGTGGTTTTTGTCTTTTTCTTTTTCTTTTTCAATTTAGATTGAATCTTTGAAAAATCACAAAAAATTATAGAAAATCATAAAATGAAAAATCTAATTCTTTTGGACTTCACGTGAGTAGATCTACAAGTGAACATATAATATAGTATACTTTTAGTACAAAAATTTTGTTGTAGCTTTAAATCTATGCTTTCCTATAATTAATTGAAATAATTTGTAGCTGCACTTCTAATTATTTTATTGGACTAAAAAGCATATCATATTATATACTCACTAGCGTGAGACATGCACATGTGGAGTCAAACAAAATTAGATTTCTATTTTATATATTTTTTTTTTGATTTACTATGATTTTTTAAAGATTCAAACAAAATAAATAACAAATAAAAAATAAAAGCTTTCAGAAAAAAATTTTGTACTAAATTATACCATATTATATATTTACTTGTAGATTTACTCATGTAAAAATTTTGTATTAAAAGTATACTATATTATATGTTCACTTGTAGATCTACTCACCTTAACTCACGGAAGTCCAAAAAGAATTAGATTTTTTTATTTTATGATTTTTTATAATTTACTATGATTTTTCAAAGATTCAATCTAAATTGAAAAAGAAAAAAAAAAAAAAAAAAGAAAAAAGGCAAAAACCATTTATTGTAGCAAAACCGCCTATCAAACGCGGTTTTGGACCTAGATGAGACCTCGTGACAAGTTCAGGGGACCTGTTTTACCTAGTTTCCTAAATACATGGACCTAGATGAGACCTCATAACAAGTTCAAGGACCTACAGTGGGATTTTACTCTTTTGAGTTTGTATTTCAGAACATTGGAAACCATACTCATATATATCTAGAAAAAATGGCGCCACTTTGAGTCACGATAACTACCATACAAACTTAATTAGATTATTATATCTCCCTTCTAACTCATTCACAAGTACCATAAATATACATTATTAAGATGCACTATCTAATGACTAATTAGCTGGCGCTTGATCGAATTGTTGTTCATCATCCTGCAGCGCCCGTATAGCTTAAGCATAGTATCAATGGACTGTGCCATCCGTGGGGTGAAATGGGTGTTGGGCAAGGCGCTGGCTCCCGTCATGGACGGCATGCTAGAGGCATGGGCGGCCAGCAAGAATCTCGGCCTCAACATGAACGAGCTCAAGATGGAGCTGTTGTACGCGCAAGGCATGCTCGACCATGCGCAGGGCAGGGGAGATCCATAGCCATGCACTCAAGGAGCTGCTGCACAAGCTACAGCAGCTGGCATATGACTCCGACGACATGCTGGACGAACTGGACTACTTCCGCATCCAGGATGAGCTAGAAGGCACCTTCGAGGCTGCCGACATGGATGCGCAAGGTTGCATCCAAGACACCGCCTCCATGCCAGAGCTGTTGTTGTTGAGCAGGTTCGTGGAGTCCTCGGACCTGATGATCTGGAACAAGAACAAGGAGAAGCGAGGCAAAGGCAGAGGGGTCAACCCCAAGATAAGCCAGCAGGAGGCATGCGTAGGCTCGCTTACAATGCTCGCCATACCATCGGTAAACACTTTCTATGCTACACTTGCTGCCCTTCTGTCCAAGCTGATGGTGACTCTGGCACCATGAAAACCACCATGCCAGTGCCACAACAAGAGAGCATAGTAGATGCCCCTACCCCACCTATCCAAGCTGGTGGTGACTCTAGCACATTGGATACTATCACGCCAGCTGCTCAACAACAAGAGCAAGAGGATGTAGTAGACTCACAACAGTGTTCACCTACTAAACTGGAGTTTCTAAGGGTGAAAATGTCGAGTAGAATGAAAGCTATAGTTGAGGAGCTTAAGCCGTTGTGTGCTAAGGTCTCTGTCATTCTTAACCTAGAGCTGTTGCATTCCAACCATAGCATAGCCCAAGTCATTGCTGCAGAACTACATGGTGCTCACTTGAGAGAACAGGGCCATATACCCATTCTTCCAGAAAATGATGTTAAGACCCGACCCAAAACCACATCATATGCATCAGAACCAGTTTTCTGCAGGCGGGATGTCGAGATAGCCAATATTATGAACATCATCACCGGTGACCACTCCTCTCACAAGGGCCTGATTGTTGTTCCAATTGTTGGTCTAGGGGGTATGGGGAAAACAAAACTCGCACAACATATTTACAAAGAAACTGAAAGATACTTTGACGTCAGGATATGGGCATGTGTATCAACTAATTTTAATGTGCCTGGACTGTTCAAAGATATTATGGAGTCTGAGTCCTTAAAAAAACTCGTAGAGGACTTAAAGGAACTCATAAAGGAGTCAGAAAAACTTGGAAAGGAGTCAGAAAAACTCATAAATGGTACACCAGAGGAAAATATTGAACAAATATTAACATCTAAAAGATTTTTGCTTGTCCTGGATGATATGTGGGATACTGTTAATAATGATGGATGGGAAAGACTGCTGGCACCATTTAGAAAAGGGCAAGCAAACGGTAACATGGTACTGGTCACAACTCGGTCTCCATCAGTAGCACAAATTGTTAAAGTAAAAACAAGTGATACCACAATAGAGTTGGAAGGTTTGGATCAAGGGGCATTCCGTGAGTTTTTCCAGTCATGTGTATTCGGTGATGATAATAAGTCAAAAGAAGATCACAAAGAATTAGTAGATGGCATTGGAAAAGAGATAATGAAAAAAACTTAAAGGCTCCCCTCTTGCAGCAAAAAAAACTGTAGGTAGACTACTGAGGAACAACTTGGATCAAAATCACTGGAAAAGGGTCCTAGATAGTAAAGAATGGGAACTACAAAATGGTGATGGTGACATTATGCCCGCATTAAAGCTTAGCTATGATTTTCTTCCTTTTCACCTGCAACGCTGTTTCTCCTACTGTGCCTTGTTTCCAGAAGACTACATGTTCACTAGCCAACAGCTCATTCACTGGTGGATAGGTCTAGATATTCTACAGCCTGGTCCTCAAAATAAAAGCATAGAAGAAATCGGGCAGGTCTATTTGGATGATTTGGTTGACCATGGATTTATCAAAAAAGATACTATAAGCAGTACAAATACTCAGTATAGTATCCATGACCTCCTACATGATTTAGGACTCAAGGTTGCATCACGCGAATGTCTTAGCTTAAATTCCTCTAATGTGGTCCCACCAGAAATTTGGCCTTCTGTACGTCACTTATCTATCATCATAGATGCTGTAAATGATGGGGAAAATGACGATTTTATAAGTGGACTAAGACAACTACTATTAGGGAGAAGATTTAAGATTGATAACTTGCAAACTTTGATGGTGTTCGGGAGATTGGATGAGAATTTCGGTGTTTTTTTGGGAGATTTGATAAAAAAAGCAAGAGGCCTTCGTGTTGTGAACTTGGGAAACATGCCGGGAAACATGCCGTCTTGCATGGAGTTTCCAACACTATGCCATCTGCGTTACCCCCTCAGGCTTGATATGCATATAATCTTCAAAATCATCTACCAAGCATGCTTTCTAGGTTTTATCATTTGAGGATTCTAAATCTTGAAGAATATTATGGGACTATACCTCATTTACCCAGAGACATTAGCAACCTCACGAAATTAAGCCATTTTGACGTTCATAATATTGATGGTGATATGTTTCACTCACAAATTTGTAATGTGGGCAAGCTACACTTATTGCAAGAGTTAAAGAGATTCGAAGTCAAAAGAGAAAGCACCGGGTTTGAACTAAAGCAACTAGGAAAACTAAATAAGCTAAGAGGAGAGCTTGGAATTCATGACCTTGAGAAAATAAACACAAAAGAAGAAGCAGCTGAAGCAAAACTGATAGATAAACAATGGTTGCAAAAGTTAAAACTGGTCTGGATCAGTAGCAGCTGGCTAGCCAACGAGCGTGATGTGGAAGGGCAGGTTATTGAAGGGCTTCAACCTCCAAGAAATCTCGAAAGCTTGCACATTTTTTTGGCCATGGAAGCCACTCTTATCCAACATGGTTGGGTAGTAAGCAGCACTCTCCCAAAGCTCTACAGATTCTTCATCTAGTTGGGGTCGATTGGGAGTTGCTGCCATCACTTGGGCACATGGAGATGCTTCGTGATGTAACACTGACGAATATGCCCAGACTAAAGAAACTTGGCCCAGGGTATTTTGGCAGGACGATAAAAAGCCTGACGCTATATGGCTTGAGTGGACTGAAAAACTGGGTTCCAGGGGACCATCCTCATTTGTTATCTTCACTGACAATTCACAGTTGCCCTCCTCTCGTGTCGGGATACCCTCTCGTGAGTCACTTCATTAATCAGCATTCCTCAATCCGCCCGAGACAGTTGGATACGGATGACGTCACTCGAGTCCTTGCTGAGCCCGTCTGCAGCATCCTCTCATCCTCCCTCACCAGGCTAATCCTTCTTGGATATAATATAAAAGATGAGGTCTTCACAAAGCAGCAAGAGGATGCCCTTGGTCTCCTCACTTCTCTCCAATACCTCCAATTCTCTTTCTTTCGCAGACTGTGGTGCCTCCCTGCTTGTCTGCATAGACTCGGCAACCTCAAGACTTTGGAGATCTCTGATTGTAGGTCCCTCAGGTCGCTACCCGAGGCCGAGGACAGCCTGCCTAGTTCACTCCAGGAGTTGAAAGTCAACAGATGCACTAATGAGCTACTCATGGCGTGCCAAAATTACACCCGCGACCATCCCGGGATCAAGCTTATAATCAAATAGAGTTTTGGTGCAGGGAATCCTGTTTGTTTTCGTTTGGTTCCGGTGCGCTGCAAACAGGTATGGTGGAATCTATCCCTTTACAGTGTCCTGTACAAATCCGATTGCACCCAGCTTTTTGCGGGATCAAATCCTGTGCTCACTTACAGCGTTTTCTGATTACGTTTGCAGTTCCATGCTGCAACTACTTGCCCATCTGCAAACCGCATCATGGCTGTGGCTGGTGGTGTCCTCTTCTGGAAGAAAAGTTCGTAAGTACCACAAGTTAAATCTTTTTTTTTTTTTTTTTGCAGTCAAATTCCTCTGTTTTATGCATATTTCAATCAGAGTTTTGTGCCGGTGCTCCTCTTTAAAAATTTGTACGGATGTTAAAGCACCCTAGTAGTTAAGTCTAATTAATTTCCTTGCCCACTAACCGAGGATGAATGAACCAAGTTAAGTCTTAGGAAGCCGAGCAGATTGGCCTGTCAAAAATCCTGATCCATAGCAAAATTCGTTATAGTAATTAATTACAGTGATTTAAGATCCGTGCAAAAATTTTTAGGACCACCGGAGCAAAACTCTTTAGATGATTGCTTTCCCTACTTGTGGCTTCTGTCTTTGCACTTAGATTGATTTGATTGGAGGATATATGCTCTGAATCACCATCAAACTGCTTTTGCTCTACGGTTGGAATTTGGTGTGCGACATGACTATATATAACTTAATTTCTTGACCCTGCAAGCTTACGAAATCGAGGCAGAAAAACAAAGTCCAGCTTTATATAAGAACATGATTGATAAAAGTTTTTGTTATATAAGAACATGCTCATTGTTGCAACAATGCTCATCATATAGTATGATTTTCTTTCTGATTCAGAATAGAAACACAGCTTTAGGAATTGGTGAACTTATCTAGCAGTTCAGTTCAGAGAATTAGTAAATACAGTTTTTTTTTTTCTTTGTTCCATTATGAGTTCTGTCATCTCTGTTTTTTGTTTGCTTTTTTTTTACTCAAATGGAATATTTATCATTTACCTTGGTCTCTTCTGCAGAATCAGCTTTGTTTATTTACTGCTCTAGTGGCTTTCAAGTCATAACTCGCACATGCATTTCTCAATGAGGCATCAGTGTTTGGCTACATTCAAGCTCAGCTTTCAGAGTTGCACTTTCAGTAATAAAGAGTAAAGACAATGGAGTGGTTTCATGGAATTTCCTCAGTTGGCAGTTTCCAGATAGTGCAGTGGTTCAAGGAATTTTCTCAGTTGGCAAGATCAGGACAGTGTGACTTGGTGATGACTGATGACAGTGCTTATTGGGTCTGAAAACAGAGGGATTTTATTATATTGGTACTTAATGCTTCAGTGGAAGTCTTTTATGGTATTGGCATTTCCATTGGCCATGGATAGGATCTATATATGGTGGTGGTCATGCTAATATGCTTTCCCAAGTGATCACAAAACAGCAAAATTGTACATACACGTGCAAATGTACCTACCATTGCTAATAATGAAAGATATGAAAATGGACCGTGTTGGTCCCGTGGTTTTTTACTCCTCATGTTGAGGAGGAGGTTTTTCCATAAAATCATTGTCATTGCGCACTTTGCTTTGAATTCTTTGTGGCTTTTCTTTTCGTCTAAATCCTTCATGCAATATTGCCTAAT
Source organism: Hyparrhenia diplandra (assembly GCA_015847255.1). Classification (NCBI taxonomy): domain Eukaryota; kingdom Viridiplantae; phylum Streptophyta; class Magnoliopsida; order Poales; family Poaceae; genus Hyparrhenia; species Hyparrhenia diplandra. Next base: position 215,206 of record JADLZK010008762.1, read on the forward strand.
AAGGAGTAATAAATATGCAAAAATGCTCCATATCTTGACATGAATTGAGTCAATTTAGATATTTTGCTACTGCTAAAAGTGTGCACATTCCCACTAAAAATCTACATCATTTGTCTTCTTTTATGTAAGTTAACCCATGTTATTGTTTTGAGATTTTTTACGGTGCTTCGTTGAATTGTCATTTGCGGTTCCTCCACCTAATTTTAGTCATTAAGGGTAGATTAGTACTTTTAATCTATAGCTCGACCAGACCATCCTAATTTCGCCGCCGCGTCCGCCTCCTCCCTTCGTAGTTTCGCCCGCCGCACGGCCGTCGCGCCGCCATGGTCAGAGCACGGCCATGGCACGGCCGTTCTGCCCACACTTGGCCACCCCGCCTGTCGAGGGTGCGGCCCGTTCCCCGACAACAAGACTCTTACTTATAATCAAAATCTGTGCAGCGATAGCGATATCGATGTCATTACCTTAACCGAAGCAGAGCAGAAGCATCAGCAGCGTCCAGCATCCAGTTTCCCGACCTTGGCGCCGTAGAGGCAGCACAGCAGCCAGACGATGTTGTTGAGCCGGACGTGGCGAGGATGCTAGCCTCCGACTCGAACTTCGCGCTCCAGCTTCACGCCCAGTTTCCGGCAGTCCGGATCTGCTTCACGGCCACCGTGCCCGCGCTCCCGTTGAGCCGGTTGGTGTAGGCGATGAAGAGCGCAGCTCTAGCGACGAGGGGAGGGCCGTGGCGGAGCACATGTGAGACGCCCGGAGGAACCTCCGTCTTGTGACCCCGCGGCCCGGGAGGGCACGCCGGGGCGAGGTACCCGGCCCCACAGCGGCGATGCAAAGGCCGGGTTCTTGAGGAAGCTGTTGTTGTAGTCCGCAGTGGCATGGCCTGCTGTCGTTGTCGGCGGTCGTGTTGTCGAACTGCCCGCCGCCCGCCGCCGTTGAGCGCATTGAACATCCCGAGGCAGCGAGCGTGGCGGCAGCGGCGGGGGCTTACGACCAGGACCAGGGGAGGGAGGGGGCTGGGGATGGGACGACGCCGTGGGGCGGACGAGCACGGCGGCGGCAGCGTGGGGCGGCGGCGTTTTCGATAAGGGGACCGCCGGAGCCGGTCTAGCGGAAGCCGATGAACAAAAATTTTTTAACTTGACGAAGCTGATTCAGAATCATTCACAGGAAGTTTTGAGAAGTTTTTTTGTTTCGAAGGAGAAAAGAACTGACGGGGTCTGGGTTCGCGTGAACTAGGGCCCTCCGATCCCCTCATCACCAGCGACTCACCTCTCGCCGCCGGTGGCCATCTCGGCCCGGCGAGGCCTCCTTCCTGCTTTCGGTGGTGATCGCCGTGGTTACCCTTTCTATGGGTGATGCCTGCGGTCATCATCGCTCAATCTGTCAAGCAGGCGCTGAGGCGGATCACTGCCAAGGATCCCCCCTCTCCGTCCCGATCTTGAGGTGGCTCGACGCCGGGTTCTCTCGCCGGATTTCCCTGCTTCCACCTTTGCGCTGCCGCGGCAGGGGCATGGCAAGTTTTGGGACTCTGAATCGAATTCCGAGTGTGAGTATCTCGGAGCTGCGGATGATCTTGCCAAGTGCTTTGCCGATTCGAAAGAAGCAAAATGCACTTTGGTGCCCACCAGCTCTCCATCGACTACCGAAATTCCATTGGCGCAGGTCAACGGAGTGACTTCTCAGATGGTAAAGCTCAAGCCGTCGTCTGTGTCTCCAAAGCCTTCCAAGCCGCCTTGGAAATCCCTATGGAAGGGCCCACTTCCACCACCGCGTGTTACGCCGCCGGTGACTATAGGTGATTTCCTGCCGGCGAGTTTAAACTCGCGTTCTGGACAGGCCGATCCGAATTTGACGGGAATTCAAAATTCTGGTCCGGGTCGGGGAACGGTGGTGATTCATCAGGCATCGTTTCCTTCGCTGGGCTCATCCCAAGCCAGTCCGGCCCAAAATAACTTGGCCTCTTCTATTGCGCCACGGAAACCTAGACGGCGGCTCGTCAATCCAGTTGTGCCGCCGGAGTATCTACCTCCGAAACCTACATACAGAGAAATTCTCATGGCCGGTGGTGGACGGCGTTTCCGCCGCCGTGGTCAGGTGATCCCTGGTCATGGCGAGGGTGCAGATCGTGGTAGAGGCGTGGCGGGCGACCGTGGTGCAGCTGGAGGGCGTGGTGCGGCGGCTGGCCGTGGGGATGTTCGAGGTGTGGAGGCTGGACGTGGAAGTGCTGGTCGAGGGGCAGGCGGTGGTGACCTCGGGCTTACAGCAGAGCGTGGTCGCGGGACGGGCGATGGTCGTGGAGCTGCCGGTCGTGGCGCTGCGGCCGATCGTGGTCGCGGAGCTGCGGCGGATGCTGGTCGTGGCGCTGTGGCCGATCGTGGTCGCGGTGCTGCCGTGGATCACGCCCGTGCACAGGCTGATCGAGGACGCGGGCGTGGTGCTGCTGCTGGTCGGGGACGGAGTGATGGTGAACAGGCCGTTGCTGCCGCCTCTGACACCGGCGGTGCGGATGCCGCCCCTGAAAATTTGGGGAGGCAGACGCATGATGGGGCCAATCCTCGTGGTCATGTCGTTGCTGGTGCTCCAGGTGATACTGCTCCGGAAGAACATAGGCTGAAAAGAAAGCGCCCGGGGAATCTTGAGTGTGTCATTTGTTTGCAAGATCATTACACAAATCAGTGCCCGTTATTGCGTGGACCGAAACCCTCAGTTGCTTATTGCGGAGCAGCGGAAGATGGTTTGGGTTTCTTCCAAATTCAAGCTGCTAATTTCAGTGACATCGTAGCTTCTTCTCAGAATTCGGTGGCGGCCCTTATTACTGTCGAATCTGGGGAAGTGCCTATTCATTTGATGTTGTCCGAACTTGCTCGGATCATTCCCGTGCGTTGGCAATGGGAAGTGCAGGAGGTGAGAGGCGAGGCCTTTATTGTTCCTTTCCCGAGTAAGGAGGAATTAGACCGCATGGTAGCTATTGAAAGAGTTACGACAAAGAACAAGGAGGGTACACTTCTGATCAAAGAGTATGTGTATGAAGTCAAGCCTATTAAAGTGCTACAAAAGGTTTGGGTGACAGTCACAAATGTACCACGTCCACTCCGTTCATTCCTACAGTTGTGGGCTGTTGGCACGATGATTGGTGCAACCCAAAAGGTGGATATGTATCACCTTCGGCAGACAGGAGAGATCCGAATCTTGGTGGCTGTTTTTGATGTTAAGAAAATCCCACCTTTTAGTGATGTTTGCGTTAAAGGGAATCTCTTTCGTCTGTACTTCAAGCCTGACGAAGATGAATCTCAGATTTTTCCGGATGATGATGATTTGCTGGGAGATGATGATAAGGATATTGATGGTGATAGGGAGATGGAAGAAGCGGAGAATGATGATACTCCTCAACTTCCAGAGAAGGGTAGCTCTTCCTCAGCGGCTGGTGGCACTTTCCATTCGAGTGATGGGACAACCAAAAATGAAGCTACCATGGATGCCGACACTTTCTTTGAAGAAGTAAATTTTTGGCAGAAAAGGAGATGGGTCAGGAGATATACAACTCTCCTTTCACCATGGATGGGCTGGCCATGTATAATGTTTTGCTAGCACCTCCAGTGAAACATCACCTACGGTTCAGTAGTATTGTTACTGAAGATGATGGTTCATCAGTTGGGGTGTACTACCCAATGCTTGCCTCTCCGGTAGTGGGTGACCCACCAATGCTGTCCTACACTCTATCACCGGCTGCTACTAGCATTGAGGTGGTAGATGTTGGCATGGATTGTCAGGCAGAGCCTGTTGGTGGCGCTTTTGGTGTGCAGGAGCGAGTTGATGGTCCTGGGCTGGCTGTTGCAAATGCCAAGGGGCTAATTTCCTCGACAGACACTGATATTGTTGATCAGGGGGCTGCTGCAGGTGATGACAAGGAAAGGCAGGAGATACATGTCACAGCTTCTGATGTCGTGGAGCAGCAGGGGGACGTGGAGATTTCTGAGGCTGTTCTGGCCATCGCGCTTAGTGTCGATGAGAAGCAGAAAGCTACGGCAGACTCGGTGACTATGTCAGTTGTCGATTCTGTCGACCAGGCAACCTCTGTTGCTGCTGCAGGTTGCTGGCCGGGGCAGCAGCCGGCTTGCATCGCCTTGGCTACTGATGTGCAGGTTGGCGATGTGGTACTCGACGGGGGGATCTCGGCCGACCGTGGACTGCTGCAGGGCGAGGCGGTGGGTGCTGTTACGGCTGCTGCGTCCCTCGCGGGTCGGTCGGCGGACGTGACGGCTCAGGCGCCGGCTGTCGGTGCGGGTGCGGCTGCGACCGCGAACAGCTGTCGCTGTGGAGCTGACCGGCCACGAAGATCTCCTCCAAAACTCAGAGCTGCATGTGATGAAGACGGAGGCCTCGACCACACAACTCCGGCGGAGCCGAAGGAATGCGTTGAAGGCGGACGAGCACACCCTATGCAAGACAGAAAGGATGGCGATGAAGAAGAACCTTGAAACTTCAGGTAACTCTTTCGCTACCTTTTCTGATTCTGATATTTTATCAAAACTTGCTAGGATAGGCATCGACCTTTCTTCTTCTGATGTTATTGCTATTAAAAATCTAGAGGTTGATAGATTGGTTCTCTGCTAATTCAAAGAATTCAAAACCTAGAATTAATAATTTTAATAGCGATGATGAAAAGGAAGAACGCCTGGATGCAGTTCTAGACCACATTTGTGGGAATTTATATGAGAACTCGCTAGCGGAAAATGATCATATTATAGATCTTTCCCCTATCAGGCGTAGGAAAAAAATATAATAAGACTAAGTCTCCTAAAAAGCCAAAGACTCCCTCCAAAATAGTTTTAAAATGAAAGGAGTTTTCTGGAATAGCAGAGGTCTTGCTGACTTGGCTAAACACAGATTTCTGGCTGAATTAGTTAGAGAGGAGCAGATAAATTTTATTGCCCTTTCTGAGACTGGTCGTGACTCCTTCCCGGATCATGTTCTTAAAAACCTTTGTGGAGGGCGTGACTTTCTTTGGCATGCTATGGCTCCTCATGGTAGATCCGGGGGTATTTTACTGGGAGCTGACTTGTCAATCTTTGACATTGGAGCCATTGATGAAGGGGATTTCTATGTGAAATTCACTTTAAGATATAAAACAAATGACTTCAAATTTGTCCTTTATTCTATTTATGGACCAACACAACATCAAAATAAGAGTGCTTTTCTCACAGAAATTGCTATACGTGCTCCAAAGAAAGTCTCCCATATCTTATTGGTGGGGATTTTAATATTATGCGGAGTCCTGACAATAAAAGCTGCGGGGATTTTGACCCTAAATGGACGAATCTATTTAATGCGGTCATTGAATCTCTTGATCTTAGAGAAATCACTATGTCAGGCCGCCAATATACTTGGCGGGTCCGGGGATAACCCAACTTTTGAAAAACTTGATCGTGTCTTAGTTAGTACGGATTGGGAGCACCAATTCCCTCTAGCGTGGTGGAACCGAGGGATAGGAATATTTCCGACCATACTCCCCCTGGTTATTAACACCGGTGCTTCTACACACCGGACCCGAGAGCAAAACCCTTCAGATTTGAAAGGGGTTGGTTATTAAGGGAAGGATTCTATGACTTGGTTGCAAATGTTTGGCAATCTGAAACCCCTCGGTTCAAACCCTTTAGAGCGATGGCAAGCTAAAATTGAAAGCTAAGGCAATATCTTAGAGGGTGGGCTGCAAAATACTGCAGGAACCTATAAGAAAGAGAAGAAGACCCTTCTTGACCTTCTACACGGGTTGGATAAAAAGCCGAGACCGATTGTCTATATCGATCAAGAGATCAATCTCAAGCAAGTATCTAAAGGGCGTTTAGTTTCTCTTTCGAGAGAAGAGGAACTAAAGTAGTATGAGAGAGCCAAAGTTAAATCCTTATTAGAGGGGGATGCAAACACAGGTTCTTTCACTTAGTGGCTAATGGGAAACACCGTAAACAACAAATATTTAGACTTGAAAATGATCAAGGTGTTGTTATTGGTGTCGACGGTCTCAAAAGCCACATTACTAGTTATTATAAAAATCTTTTTGGTCAACCGGAGGAAATCGATATAAGCTTGATGGAAGATCAAATTATAGATATTCCACAGAGTTAACCCGGAGGAGAATGATATCCTTATTGCCGACTTCACTGAATATGAAGTGAGATAGGCCATTTTCCGATGGAGCATAATAAAGCTCCGGGGACGGATGGTTTTCCTACGGAATTCTATCAGGGTTTTGGGGGAGGTGATCAAGAATGACCTTATGGCCATCTTCTTTGAATTCCATAATGGCGACTTGACCTTTTAGTCTCAACTTTGGAATAATATCCCTAATCGCTAAAACCCATAACGCTACTACTATTCAGCAATATAGACCTATTTGTGTCCTTAATGTTAGTTTCAAAATTTTCACAAAGGTGGGAACTAACAAATTTGAATAAAGTAGCTATCTTGCGGGTAAGTCCAACACGAGGCGGCTTTCATGCCGGGTAGGAATATCATGGAAGGAGTAGTTATTCTACACCTAAACTATCCATGAATTACATACCAAGAAAAGGAATGGCATCATTCTCAAAATCGATTTTGAAAAAGCCTATGACAAGGTGAAATGGCCCTTCCTACAACAAACTTTACGCGATGAAGGGTTTCTCACCTAAATGGTGTCGATGGATACAAAACATGGTCACTTTGGAGGTAGTGTAGGGGTTAAAGTCAATGATGATATAGGCCCCTATTTCCAGACCAAACGTGGCCTTATATAAGGTGATCCAATGTCGCCTATCTTATTTAACATCGTTGCTGATATGCTTGCTCTTCTTATTAATAGAGCAAAAAGCGATGGACAAATAAGAGGGATTATCCCACACCTAATTGATGATGGTTTATCTATTTTACAATATGCCGATGATACCATTATCTTTCTAGACCATGACCCAGAGCAAGCTAAAAATCTAAAACTCTTGCTCTGCGTCTTTGAACAATTATCTGGTCTAAAGATTAATTTCCACAAAAGTGAAATCTTCTATTATGGTGCTGCTAAAGAGTTGGAACATTATTATACAACACTCTTTGGATGTAATCTGAGGGGGCATATCCTTTCAGATATCTAGGTATCCCAATGCACCATAGACAACTCCTAAATTTCGAGTGGAGAAAGGTGGAAGAACGCTTTGAACAAAAACTTTCTTGTTGGAAAGCTAAATATCTATCCTATGGAGGGAGACTAGTTTTGTTAAACTCTGCCCCTAAGTAGTATTCCAATGTTCATGATGTCCTTCTTCGAGGTCCCCAAAGGTGTCCTCAAAAATCTTGATAAATTTAGATCAAGATTCTTTTGGCAAGGGTCTACTAAAAAGCATAAGTATAGACTCGCTAAGTGGGACATTCTATGTCGCCCTAAGGATCAAGGTGGTCTTGGAATTTTAGATTTATACCTACAAAACAAATGTTTATTGGCCAAATGGATTGTTAATCTCACTAACACCAATGGTACCGGCAATCCTTGCTAAGGAATAAATATTTGAATTCTAAGACGCTAACCCAAGTGTCACCCAAACCAATGAGACTCTCATTTTTGGAGAGGCCTCATGCATATTAAAGAAGAGGTGTTTGCTAAAGGTTGTTTTCGATTAAAGATGGGACCAAAGCACTAGGTTCGGGAGGATACTTGGGTAGGTGATAAGCCCCTCAAACTGAGATACCCGAGCTTATATAATATAGCAAGGGATCGACATGCAACGGTTTCGAAAGTTATATCCTCTAATCCTCCTAATATTTCATTTAGGAGATCTTTAGTGGATAATAACCTTGCCGAGTGGCTTAACCCTGGTAGCCCGGGTTTCTAATGTCGATTTTGGTGGATGGCAATGACTATTTTTAAATGGCTTCTATCAGTGCAGAGTTTTCTCGGTCGGATCTATGTATCTTGATGCTATAGATACAAATCCACCTTTTCAACATAAGAAAATCCGGAAGTGGAAAATACCTCTAAAAATTAAAATTTTCCCCGTGGTTTATCCAAAGAGGTGTCGTTTTGACAAAAGACAACCTTGCTAGGAAAAAATTGGAAAGGGAGTCGAGAAATGTGAGTGTTGTAATATGAATGAAACTATCCAACACCTTTTTTTTGATTGCCCTTTTGCTAAAATGATTTGGAGGATTATCTTCTATGCTACTAAACTTACCCAACCCGTTTGATTAACCATATGTTTGGTACTTGGCTTAATAATCAACATAAACAATCTAAGCCATTGATTTGGGTTGGTGTAGCTGCCTTATTTTGGGCCATTACGGAGATGTCGTAATGACACGATTTTTAAAAATGAAATCTAACTCTATTATGCAGGTTATCTTCGAGGGGAGCTTATTGGTTGCGCTTACGGTCCAATTTGCAAAAGCATGATGAGCAAGCAAAGGACGCCCTTGTTGCATTGAGCAAGCAATTGGAGATGGTTGCCTTAGAGATTTCCAATAGGGGTGGAAGCATCTTTTCCGTTTGCTTTAGTTCCTATGTCTATGTTTTGAGACACTCGCTTTGCGATTCTTTGTTTCAATTTAAGTAAAGACTGTAATAATTGGGTGTGTACATCTCTCGGATGTAGAGGCGGATTGTATTATCCATTATCTAAAAAATCAAAAAAAAATGACCCTCGTACCCTTCAATATTAATTATAATTTAGTTTTAGGTGTCATGGTTCCTACACGCCACTTGGTTTCTCTATTCTGGTTCCTCTAGTTTTGTAACCATTAGATTAAACCAAATGGAGCACTCGTGTTAATTCAAGTGTAGTAAAAACTCTCGTTTGTTTTATGTTATTTCTGAAAAACTTGCGTAATCAGGAGACAAAGAAAAATGCATGACACCTTGAAAGAAAGAAGCGCCATAAATTTACCTACATAACATACGTAATGCAAGGGTCCGGTTCATTTCATCTATAAAGAATCACCTTTCGAAAAATGAATTTGTCAAAATTTGACATCTGGCATTTTTTATTCTAAATGGAGCAAGCTTTTTAATTTTTTTGTACTGTCCATACTATGGAAAAGGTGATATAGGAGGAAACATATATTTTCCCCCTGGTTGATTAAATTTTATTGTGCTAGCCTGCTGGGGTATGTAAACCAAATGAACCATTGTTCTGCCTCCAAACTCCGAAGGATCACCTAAGTTTAATGCAGCATATATACGTCCCCACCCACTCATTAATACTAGAAGTGAGCGTAATTGAAGTGCATACGTACCGAGTGATGAGTACCAAACTGATTTAGATACATAGCAAAATAGATAAACAAAAAAAAAATCAAAGTGACTTATAATTTAGGACATATGGAGTATTATTTAGTTGCACAAATTAAGTCCAACTGGAGCTCGCGGCTCTAAAATGTAGAACAAGAACAAGAACAATCAAGCAATGTAGGCATCAAAACAAACGTACTTAGGTAACAAAATCAAAGGAGTAGATGCTTATTACTAACCTCAAACCAAACACATCAATCCCTTGATCAAATAAAATCGATTGATTCACGGCTTAGAACGGAGCCAACGATGGAGTGGCCGTTCTAAACGCTGGGCGCCTTTGTTCTCAGCATGGTACAGAGTAGGAAGGAAAGAACACTCTTGTCACCTTTTTGAGCTGACAGCTTATCACCGGCACATCATTACCAGATCTATCACATCATAGTTTTCTGTGATAAGCACCGGTAGTAAAGGCAGCGAGATCACTATCGGTTCTTCTTCAAACTTGGCAGTGATTTGTGTCTATCACATCACTGCCGAGGCTTAATTAGAAACGGGAGCACTATGAATCTACACTGCCAGTTTTGTCCGGGTCCAAGGATTTTCTGATTTTCCCACGTTAGAACTGCTCATCGCTGCGGGTGGACTGGATTCCGTAGCGATGTCGGGCGGCAGTGATGTGCGAATCTGTAGTAGTGATCTTAATCTTAGTTTTGACTTTTTAGAGAGACATTGCAGTAGTATAATGACGGCGGGAATCTTTTCCTGGCACAAAAGATTAACACGTGTTGAAAACGTGGAGAAACTAAAGCAAATTAATTTCTGCACAGCATGAGGCATTTTCTGATAGCGTCGTCACGCGAGCGAAAGCGAGCACACTACATGTGGGAACCGCATCTCTGCCATCGGCTCCTGGGCGCGTTCCTCCGCTCGACGCCGGAGCCTGTCGAAGAGCTGGTCGCCCAACGCCTTTCCGACGTGCGCGTCGACGAGGGCGCCCAGGAGCGACCGCTCATTGTTCGCCACCGTGCGGCCGACGGCGGCGGGATCGTCGGGGCGGTCGACGACGAGGGCTCCCCATCACCAGGTCGAGCCAGTTGATCCGGAACGAGCCGTCCGCGTCCACCACCTCCCTGAACTCCTCGAGCGTCGGCGCGTACACCGGGACGTTGAAGCTGTCCGTCTTTTTCCCGTCCATCAGACCCTGAAATCAAAAAGGAAATGCTTCGTTTATTAGTTTTTTGTGCTCCAATGCTTGGTTTGTCGATTGTTTTGCCAGCACTATTTTATCAATTAGTCTCTGATGTGTATATGAATATGATGATCACCGGCGCGCCGTACCTCTCGGACGAGGTCATGCCACGAGTCTTGGAACATGTCCCCGAACAGAAACCTGACGCTGCCCTGATCCGTGGAGGCGGCGGAGGACGGCCGGCCGAGGCAGACGAGGAACATGGCGCCGCCGCGCTTGAGCTCCGCGGCGCGGCAGCGCAGGAAGCGCGCCAGGTCGGACTGGAACTGCCGCCTGTACGCCGCGCCCGTCGCCTCCGACGCGCCGTGCACGAACACCTTCCCTCATTGTACGCCTCTGAACTCTTGTCCACCACTTCTCTCGGGACCTGAACGTACAGAGTACGCGTAGCGTGTGACTGCTTTGGTCATAGAAGCCAAGTAAAGTTCGTGTAAGTAATGTACTAACCTGAGAGAGCCAATGCAGCGAGAAGGTGGAGCTGAACACGTTGATGGACCTCTCCGGGAACAGCCGGTCGTAGAATGACCCTGGCACGCCGGCGGCGTAGTACCGCGGCCGTCCGCCATTCCCGACACCTGCCGTGGAACCCGGGAGCAGCTTGAAGAGGGTGTTGAAGTCGTTGCTCGAGAGATCGGAGAAGTAGAAGTTGAACTCTGGAGGAGCGTGGCCTCGGGAGCCATACATGCCCATGACGTGCTGCACGATGGCGTCAGCGACGTCGAGCGCGTTCTGGCCGCAGGAGCACCCCAGGTCGGCCGCCGTCAAGGGCTTCTTCGGCCGGCCAGCTGGGAGCTGCAGCTTGTCCAGCGTCTCCTTCAGCACGTGGACCATCTTTTGGAAACCCCGGGACTACAGTAGTAGTTGTACACTAGGTTAAAATCTCATGAATTGAAGGTAAAACTTTCTAGAAAAACCGAAATGCAAAGTGAAATTCAAAATGCTAATCGGTTTGTAATATATGCATTGAGTGCGTGTTACCTGAGCCTGGCTATTGTTAACGTAACTTGCGTCTCCCTGGCCACCCTCCATGCACAAGACACTCTTCATGCCTAGTGTTTGGGCAGTAGCCTCAGCCAATTCTACTACCGTCATGGCGACCACACCTTTCGATCTCGCTTGTGAGAGCAGGAGGAAGAGAGAAGAGTTTGCAAGGCTGTGTGCGTGATGCTGTTCATTTGCATATATTGGAGGAGGGGTCTACATATATATACGGAGCTCCATGCACGAGTCCGCCTTCCAATTAAAATTTGTACTTAAACCGTGTTAACAGTAAGCACACTACGTCAAGGGGCTCATGGCTCAATGGTAAAGGCCATTGGTTAGGGGGCTCCCACCCAGGGTTCAAATCCTGGGTGCGACACTTTATCCCTGGATTTATTTCAGGATTCTCGGTATTATGCATTAAGTGGTAGGCGACGCCCCCCGTCGATAGCGAGGCGCCAGTGGTGACCGGAACTTCAAGATTTGCCGGCTCAGTCCTTCGAAGGTGCTCATAGGGGTAGGGTTTTGCGTCACGTGTGTTCATAGGGGGTGAGTGTGCGTGCGTGTTGAGCGTCTGCGTTGTGTACTGTGTAATCTCAAAAAAAAAAAAAAAAAAAAAAACAGTAAGCACACTACCCACGTGCAACACGTACGCAAGAAACTGGTCCTGATCATAGTATGTTTTCTTTTTATTTGGAAGAGTGAAGGGAATCGCAGCTAATCAATAATCTCGAGATCTGCTAGTTTGGCCGGTGGGCAAGCGTACACAGGTGTAGTGCATGTTGTCGTGTTTTGGTTTGGGCGTCTCGGGCGGGCTGCACATGTGTTATCTGTTCACATTCGTTCATCAGCGTGTTGACGAGAGATCAGACGAATGAGCTCCAAATACGTAGACGCGTACGAGCGATACCGATGATTCCGTGTTTGGACAGTTATGTCCAAACGAAATGCAACATGTTAAGCACACGGTACACACCCCAGCCGCTACAGCTTTCATTAGCGGGACAATTGTTTATTTGGTATTTGGCCCTTAAAAAACTTCTTTGGTGACATTTTTTTTTTTGAAGTAGTCTATTTGGCCTCAAACGAAATTTCGTTACCTTTTTTCCTTTCTATTAGACTACCTCCAACCAGTGAGGTAAACTACAAAATAGATAATGTACGGTGCTTTTAGGTAGTAAAATCATGCTCCAACAGAGAAGGCAATAGGAGCGAGACACTTTTGCGTCTTGGCCAAACCACGAGGCAAAAATGAGGAGTCTCGCTCCACCGAATGCAAATACTTTGCGGTTCCTTTTCCTCCCCTCTGCGCTCCTCTCTTCCTCCTCTTCTTGGCTGACGGCGAGGTGGGACTCAGACGCCTCTAGAGCAGTCCTAGGGCGGCGCCGCAGAGGGGCTAAAGCGCCGACGGAGGAGTCCCGGGCGGCGCGGAGGCGTTCGACAGGCACCGCCGCGGCGGATGCGGCTGGGGCAGCACCTCGAGGCTGCTTGGGGGCGCCGGCGGAGGAGAACCGGGGCAGTATCTACGGTGGCATGGCAGGCGCAGTGTTGTGCGCGGCCGTAGCCCGCATCTCCGCCATCGCCGCGCCGCCATCGCGCTCGCTGTCGCCGTCGCCGGGCAAAGACGACCCGCTTAGCTACACGCCGCAACTTTGACCTAGGCCACGACATCGACGACGCCAACGCCCGCGTGCATCGGCCACACTGTTCCTTCTCGTCACACTTCGCGGTCCCGGCCGCCTGCCGTCTCCTCCTCATCCGCGGGGTCGTTGGCGCCGGCGATGCTCCGGCCAGATCCCGGTGGTCGCCGCCACAAGCTAGTGCGCTACCACCAAATTAGATGATGCTAGATTGGGACCGTCGCGCGAAAGGGTAAGCGGCGGTGGGGAGCCCGGGGTGCCAGGGCGGCGGATGGGATGGGGCTGGTGATGGAGGAGTGTTGGGTTCCGTTTGTTGGAGACATGTACTTTTGCATCCTCTCTTGTTTCATCGCAGGCGCTAGGCAAACCTTGCAATGTCTCTCATATTTGCCTCCTTAGTGTTGGAGATAGTCTTAGGTCTATTTGGTTTGTCCGTTAGGTTCCCCACGTAATCATATGCGAAAAGGCACTCCTACCCTTCCCTTCCCGTCCTACTCTCTTTCACCCATTTCGCTCCTCTCCCGATTCCCGACTGGCCCTTGTTCGCTCGGGCAGCGCATGGAGAGAAAAAAAAGGCCGGGCGCCGGCCGCCCAATGCCCAAAAATTGTCGATGCCCCCCCACCCCCCCGCTTATCGGCCGCCCCCCCAACTCGTCCTCGCCGCCCCCTTCCCTCCATGGCGAATGTGACCGGGTGGCCATGGACGGCGCCAACCCCGATCTTGCGAAGTGGCGCCCTGTCATCACCTTAGCCATGGGCAGCCCCGTCCCACAAATTTCATGGCCTTTGGGCGAGCAAGACACGAAGGGCCCGTCAATCTAAAATTTTAATATAACAATTATGATATATAATAGTATTGGTAAGAGTAATTCTTGTTGCAAAAGTAGCGGTACATCAAAGAAGATAAAAACGAGCGATGGCTAGTTACCTCGAATAAAGGTATGCTTTAATCCTTTTTAAAATGTGTCTTTGGCATTTCTTGATGCAAAATCTTCAAGAACACATTTGAGATCAATTGTATCTAAAATATCCTTCTCAGTGCTACACATAGCCAAGCCATTTAATCTTTCTTGTAGCATTGTTGACCTCAAACAATTTTTTAATAGCTTTATTGCTACCATGATAAAAAATAAATTAGAAATCAAATCCCTAAAGCCTCTATCGCTACCCGTAAGCACTAAGCATGCAGGGTATTAATCTTGATCAATTGATCTGTACACTTGTACTAGTTCATATGAATCATACCTTTGCCAAATTGCCGTAGAGGGACAGAAGGCCATCCTTGTGTCCGTAGCAGGGTCGCCCTTTACAGAATTGCCGTATAGATTAATTAGTTGCTGTATAGATCAACTAATCAAGATCAATTAATCAATACTAGTTCATACCTTTAGTCCTTTACAGAATTGGAATTGCCGTGAAGAAGGGCAGAAGGCCGACGGCCGGTCCTCGTGTGCGGCGTGCGTAGCGGAGACGCGGAGTCGCCCCTGGCAGTAGCGAATTCACGATCAGCGATCGAGTCTGACGGCGGTTGATGGGCAAATACAGAATTACACATACACACATACGCTACCTCATGGGCCCCCAGCCTCATGGGCCCAAAGGCGTAGCACCGATTGCCCACCCCCTAGGGACGGGCCTGGCCATGGGTTGCTTATGAGTAGTTGACAGGTTGAGTCATTAGGCCTGCATGCCTGTTATGTGTTGGGCTTGGCCCATGTAATGAAACTATTTGTGCACCTGTAGATTACCTAAAGGGGCATCGAATATGAACAATTCACTATCTCTATCGTCTCCCACCTCTCTTCTCTGTTCGAAACGGCACCGTCGTGCTCCTCACCGTGCATGTTCGCCGGCAAATCCTCCGCTACCCTGACCGTCGTGCGTGTTCGCCGGCCTTATCCTTCGTCACTCCTGCCAGGATCGTGACATTTGGCATTAGAGCCAGTCTAATTCGGCAGCGAATCTAGTTCGGTTTCGATCGATTTTGATCTCTCCACCAGCCCCAATCCGGACTACCGTCACTTCTCCAATCCGTTCGCATCTCCCGATCCACCACCAACGCCCCTAACTGTTACGAACCTACTTCACCATATCCACTTAACAGCGTAAACAGAGTAGAGTATTGAGGGATTACAACTGATGAGCACTGCATCCGCCCATCTTCTGTGCAGGTCAGTGAAGCCATACCTCCTACTCCTTCGGTATTCCAATATCCACTTAACATCCACCCACTCTGCTGGCGCGAGGACCAAACCAAACCACCCGTATGGCTACCATCGAGGTCAAGTTGGATGCGCTATCCGCGCCGATGAATTCCATGCTGTAGATGATGGAGGCAGCGAACGCGCGGATGCGTAGCAATCTCAAGACCCTTGCATCTGCACCCTCGTCGTCGCCCACTTCACCGGCATCCTCGACTCCGACTGCTACGGCAGCAGTCGCGACGCCACCATCGACCCCCGCACAGACTGCAGCGCCTACATCGACCACCACCACCATGCTCGGTGCTATCGACGCGCCGACCGAATCCACTGCTGCACCGACCTCCTCGACATCGACTGCTCTGCTTCCAGCGGCCGGATCCGCCACCTCCATGACGCTCGGTGACATCACCGAGAGTGCAGTCCTGTTCTCTGCTTGCAGCAAGCAAGACACAGTGTCGCACCTCAGGCAAGGCGCAGAGGACGACCCTGCCGTCGCCCCGCCCACCAGGTGTTTGACGGATGGCTTCCACCGTGACACCAACATGCTGATGCTTGGGAACACCATCAATACCATCTCAACTATGCTGCCACCCTCAACAACACACATGCTCATAGAAGTTTCAGATCCAACTATTGGCATGATTCAGTAAGCACGCCAGGTGACAATCCCCAGCCTCTATCCTTTCTCAGTTAATGATGACAAGTGCTATGACTCAGTGATGTTGTGGCCACCTCCTCTGAGTCGCTGGAGGTATTACTCTGCTCCCTATGTATTTGACTGTGGACAGAGTAGAAGGGGCAAGTGGACAGTGAGTGCAAACATACAGGAGGTCCCTAGGGTGTTTGCTAGAATGACCAATATGAGTCTAGAGATGTCAGCACCATTACCTGCTAGCTTGCTTGACAAAGGACCATGGCCACCTCCTCTGAATCACCGGATATCTTGTTCTGCTTCCTATGTGTTTGATCGGGGAAAGAGTGGGGAGAATCATCTCACCATCATAGGAAACACATATATATAGGCCATCACTGCAAGCAAGTATCTTAGTTTCCTTGTTGGGAGTTCCCTCATTAATCTTGGTGGTTGAGTTGAACCCATGGCCTAATTGGCATTGACATCTGGGCAGTCCCATAGTGACACTTGTCTGTCCACAATCAACCACAGTGATATGGGTTCAGTTCAGCTGCTTAGTGCATAAGCTCCTAGTCTGGTCTCTTTATTGAGACTCATGGTGGCAATGTTGTGCAGATTGTCTTCAGCTACTTGCAAGTGCAGGGCAAGTTGATTCTACCAAAATGGAGACCATTGGGTTGAGTCAGTTGCATATTGCTAATTCAGTCAGAGAGGTGTATGGTCTATTATGCACTTGCTACTATCATTGTTTGTTATTCATCTGCTACCAGCAGCTAGTGGACTGGAAGCCCACATGGATATCTTGGGTGTACAACACCACTCAGAGGAGCTGTTCTTTTGCCTGTAGCACTAGTATGTGGATTCCTACACAGATTCACTTATTTTGGTGGCTAGCTGTTACTATCTGTGAGTTATGTGCTCTACACAAACAATTTGTGAGGAATGTAGTGGGTCAGTGCATATACTCCAGATTTGTTGAGAATCATTTGGTGCATATTCTCAAATCTATCATGGTTGGGATGCTATTCAGCTTGGATGCTTCTCTATTGCTGCATAATTGTCAGGGGTATTGCAGTCAGTTATGGAAGCCACCATGGTCATGTCAAGGTCATGTACTGACTAAGCGTAGCGAAAGCGTGGTCAAATGTTCTGGTGGCCACTGCTTGTGCAAGGGATTTTGGTTGTTCCTATCAAATGCTTGTTGGTTTCAGTTCAGAGATGGCAGCAAAAGTCGTCAGGACACTTAAGAACTGAAACGCTGCGACTCAATATTTGGCTAGTCCAGACGTGGTACCGTTCATACGATCCAGCAGATGCATATCTTCACCCCCTGCAGCAGCACACTGAAGTCGGTGGTGTCCTCGCCACCTTCCGCGGGCTGCCCGACGTCGCACTTGGCTTGTGACTCGTGAGGGATGAGGTAGCGTGGTATGTTAATTAAGCAGCCTGATGGTGGCCAAGGATGCTTGCGTACGTGTGAGGATGCAGTCTTTCTATCTTGGCCAGCGCCAGGGGCAGGTACGTTTTACACATTAACATAAGTAATATAAAAAGGGCCGGCCGGCCGGCCGGCCATTCCATATATAGGCTGTCGCTGGTCTATGACACATGCTCATGCAACTTGCTCTATCCGTGATTTTTGTGTTGGCAGTGTGAGTGGATTTATTTACCATTTTGCATAGCGCCGAAAACAATAATGGTAGCGGTTATTTGAAAAAAATCGTCACGGTTAATACCACAATTAACCGTAGCGGTTATTTTTATTAACCGTGGTGGTTTCCGCGAAAACATTAATGGTGGCGGTTATTTAAAAAACCGCCACGGTTAATGTCATGATTAACCGTAGCGGTTATTTTTTGTTAACCGTGACGGTTTTTTGAAACCGTCCACGGTAAATAAGTTAACCGTGGCGGTTTTTTTTTTAAAAAAAATCACCACTGTCCAAACTACCCATCGGATAGCCCAATACCAGCCCACTATCATCCCTAATTATATATACCAGGACTTATGTTTCACCAATCCATCTCCCTCACCTACCCTCACTCCAATCCAGCTGCCTCCCACTCCCCCTCTCTCTCCCTCTCAAACTAGTGGTGCCCCTCCCTCCCCATCTTCCTCCCTCTCCCTCCAGGAGCCCACCCTCTTCCTCTTCTCCCTCCCCATCTCTCCCCCCTCCGGCATGAGGGGCGAAGGCCTGGCGGCGCTCGGGTTTCACGGCGCACTACCAGCGCGGCGCGAGGGCGGCGGCCCGGCGGCACTCGGTGTGCCGACGCATGGACGCAGACGACTTGCATGTTTGGATACTCATGTATTTGCTCCAAATCACATATGTTGTAGTAGACTGGAGTGAATTAATGAGTTTAAATCCACTCTAATACACTTCAACACATGTATATAGGTTGAGGTAAATACATGGACATCCAAACAAACCCTCACTCAATGTCGTTGAGTCTGCTTTGCAATCAAATCATCCCACGGCGATTAAGGCCTGTTGATACATAGACATCCAAACAAATCTTCACTCAACCGTTCTCAAATGAAAAGCGAAAGCGAAAAACGGAGAAGGCAGACAAGAAAATATGAATTTGATCAGATTAAATACAGAAAATGATGTGGTTCGGTTGGGATATTTACGTTTTGTTTTCATCCTTAAGCTAGGCTAAATATTAGCTCAAAATTAGCTATAATTGTTTAGTTAGTTGGCAAACTTGGTTGTATGCCGAGAGGCTGTAGTATTTTTATTTTCTAAAAAGCCAGGTCACAGGATGGTAGGCTAAATATTAGCTCAAATTCTAGCTCTTATCCAAACATGCCCTAAAAAGAAGTTTAGGGATTCTATGCAGTTAATAATTAACTATACTAAAAAAATTAGTTGAGACTTTAGTTACATCCTCAGCTAATAAACTAGCTAAGGTCATATCTGTATATACGGCCAACTAGCTAAAAATTAGTTGTTATCCTTTTAGCTATAGATAGTTTGGTCTCTTGCACACACAAAAATTAGTTTGGTGGATCGAAACAAGGTCTAATTAAGCGGAGCCAGCACTAGTACCGAAAATCACTTCCGTGGCGGGCAAAAATCCATGTTAGTGGCGGGCATGGCTGCCCGTCACCGACGAAAAGGTCACGGATAATCGTGGCCTTCCGGCGTGGCGGCGGCCATGCCCGCCACGGATAAGTTGTCAAGCCGTGGCGGGCAACATAAAGGCGCCCGCCACGCAAAATAAACTTAACCGTGGCGGGCGCCTTAGATCTAGATCTAGATCTAGAGAAAGACAGTTTTCTCTCCTCAAAGATCTAGATCTAGAGAGGGGGAGGAAAAAGAGAAGAAAGAAAGATGAAAAGAGGCATTTACCGATCAATTTGTGTCTTCTCCTCCCCAAATCAAAGCCAAAACACCCAAATCAAAGTTTTTGTCAAAATTTTGATCAAAACCTCCCCCAAGAGTTGGAAGAGGAAGTTCGTGGAGAAGATGAAGAGGCGGCCGTCCAGATTATATAGGCTGCGGCCTTTTGCGTGGCGGGCGCCCTAATATGCCCGCCACGCAAAAAAGCGGGGATGCGTGGCGGGCGCGCGCCGCGCGCGCCCGCCCACGGTTAAGATCTTTTTGCGTGCCGGGGCGCGTGCGGCGCCCGCCACGGAAAAGATGATCTTTTGCGTGGTGGCGGCGTTAAGGTGCCCGCCACGTAGAAGAGCGGCCTTGAAAGCGCGGCGAGGGGCGGATCATTTCCGTGGCGGGTGCAAATTGTGCCCGCCACGGAAAAGATCTCGCGCCCTCGCTCGCAAAAATCGAATCGGTACTAGTGCAGATTATTTGAACTCTAGATTCTTTTTTTCTTCTTTGATTTGATTTCACGCTAAAAGATGCTTGGCTGGCAATCGTCTTTATTAGTGTAATTCTAGATGACATTGCTATTGGGGTGTCAATTGTCTTGTTTGACTTGTTGTCGACGTTCGCAGGGGCACCTAATACCTCATCATGCTTGTATATATATTTTTTCTTTGTGGTGGCTTTGTCGTCATACTCGCACGTTGGATTAGCGACGTTTTTACGGGTCACTACTACAGTCGTCGTATCACATACGCAACATAAGTGACGTGTTTTCTCCATGTCACTAATGACCCTCTAGACGCGTCACTAATTAGCATCTCGAGCATAGTGTCTAAATTATAGCCCATAGTACACACTCGCATACCAGCACGGGATGATGGCGCCGCACCATCAGCCGCGGTTTTCACGGCCATATTTTTCTATTACAAATGAATTAACTATTGTTAGGAGCATCGTCAGGGATGAAGTAGCTTGTTATGTTATTTAAGCAGCCTGATGGTGACCAAGGATGCTTGTTGCATGTTAATTAAGTCGCTAGGGTTGTATATAACCTATAAAATGGGCCGGCCGGCCAACCATATGCATTTCATAATATGTTGTTGTTGGTCTATGCTACCTGCTCCCAAGGCATAGCTGTTGGGGGTGTCAATTGGTTTGTTCATCTTGTCGTCGTCGACCTTCCAAAGGGCAGCTACCTCATCACGTATAATTTAAGTTGGCGACTTTGTTTGCACTCTTGCGTCGGATCAGCGACATCAATCAACTTGGCCAATGGGTATGTTTTTTTTTTTCTAAAATAAAATTAATTAGGACCTATGTATGCCTAGTATTATTCCAAAATTCGCGCCAAGTTGATGCCGTCGCCCGTCGGCAATAGTTTATTTTTTGTTTTAAAATTAAGACTTGACATTGTAGTCCTGTTTCTAAAACTATGCAGTGCTATAATAATTGTTGGATGCCGTTGGACGTAGTCATTAATTTTCCTTTTAGTTTTTAAAAGCTCATCCGCGCTTGGGGCATTGCTTCCTGACTCTATATATTTCCTCACCGTACCTTGGAGGCTTTGCCACATCTCTCTTCTTGCTCTCTCTCCCTCAAAAGCACGAACAACCACACATACACAAGCCTCTCCCCCCCCTCCAAAAAAAAAAAAAAAAAAAAAAAAAACTAGCACGCCACGCCTCCCACTCTCCCGCATAAGCACATACACACACACACTCGAAAACAAACAAAAAAAAAAACTATTCTTCATCTCCATCATCAGTTCCATCTCTCACAAGCACATATATACACAACACTCGGAAAAAAAAAAACCCTCACCTTCATCATCTCGACATTCAGTCCATCTCTCTTGATATCTGAATCACACACACACACACAACCGAGAAAATCACCATTAGCCCAACAACCAACATCACCTTTGCATCCTATCCGCCGGCGCTCCCCACTCTCTACGGCAAGAGCAAGCAAAAGCAGGAGGAGCTGAGCTATATAAGCCCCAAGTGGTGGATCCTCTAGGTAATCCTCTTTTTTTTTAGTGTATGCACCAAACAGTCACTGATTGCCTTTTTGTCAGCGCTTTGGCTTCTCAAAAAACGTTAAAGCTAAAATAAGCCATATTTGGGTGGCTCCGGCTTCTTGCCAAAAGTCAGCTTTGGTTTTCTTATTTGCCTTGGTTTTTTGAGATTTTTTTTTTCTTGCCTTGACTTCGATTTCAGAACCCGGTTTTTCTTATATACCCATTTCGTGGTGTTTGTAATTAAGTCGTCCAGAGAAGAAGCCATAACAACACCCCGCCCCCCCCCCCTTTATGCAAAACATAACAAACCTTCCTAAAGACGGATTGAACAAATAGAAAATTATTTTCTTTCCCTATAAAAAGTGTGGCTTAGTTTCTTAGCCCTTTTTTCTCTAACTTTTTATTTCGCCCTAAAATGAAGTTTCAGAGAAGGGGAAGCAAAGTTTGCTGAGGAAAGAGAGCAGTCATGAGCTCATCACACTTGCAGTGCGTTCACTTGGTTTAGGTCGGCTATATCAATTCTTGTTGTAGTTTGGTTCATGACACACTTGCAGTGAGTTCATAGCACTACTACAAAAGCCAACTAAGAGAGCGCCTGGGATTTATATTAGGGCGGCTCAACCCCAATGTATGCGAGAATCCCGGGTAGGAACAAACCGCCCTATTTGTTGACACATTAGGGGCGGCTCATGTTTCGAGCCGCCCCTAATGTTACCGACACATTAGGGGCGGTTATATATCTGTCACCCTAATGTAACCACACATTAGGGCGGTTATATATCAGCCACCCCTAATGTTATCTGAAATCGGGGCGGTTATATATACGACCACCCCTAATGTATTTTGGTCAAACTTGGTCAAACGAAGCACTAAATGACCTCAAATCGAAAAACTTTGAATACAAAAAGTTGTATATATAGAGTGTAGATCTTGAGGAGCTACACAAAGTCGGTGTTCGCGACTTTTGAAAATGAGGACATCTAGAGCTCCAAAAAAGGCGTCTTTAGTTTGAATTGGAAAAGTCAAACTTGGTCAAACGAGGTCAAACGAAGCACTAAATGACCTGAAATCGAAAAACTTTGAATACAAACATGTTAGAGCTCATCAAGATCAACATTAGTTATATGGGTCATTTCGGCTTTTAAGAAAGTGTTAGTAAACACTAGTCACAAAATCTAAAATCACACTTGTAGTTTATGAAACCTTAAGAGAGATGTGTCGAGGGTGTGAAGAACGTCTATCAAAACTTTGTCGATCGCAAAATGACCTACATACGCATTGTAGATCTCGACGAGGTGAGTCGAATTGGTATTCATGACTTTTAAATTCTCACCGTTTAGGGCCCGAAAAACTGAAAACTCTCAAAAAACATTTGAAATTCAAAATTTGAGCGGTTCAGAATCTTTTGAATCCAAAAAGTTGTATATATAGAGTGTAGATCTTAAGAAGCTACACAAAGTCGGTGTTCGTGAATTTTGGAAATGAGAACATCTAGGATTCCAAAAAGGCGTCTTTTAGTTTGAATTGGAAAAGTCAAACTTGGTCAAACAAGGTCAAACGAAGCACTATGATATTTATAAGATAACAAAAAATTTTAATTATAATTTTTTTAATTTGTAACCATCTTTTTTAATTTTAATTTATCAGATAATATATTTATAATATAAAACTTTAAACAATATTGCAATTTCGGGAAAAAAAGTGAAAACTAACATTAGGGCGGCTCCTCACCGGCCGCCCCTAATCAAAATGAGTGTACTTCAACTCACTTTCGACCGATCGAACCCTAATCCCGGCCTCTCCCACTCGCCCGTCGCCCCTCTCCCTCCTCTCCAAGCGCGCCGCCCCTCGCCCCTTCTCCACTCTTGCCCGGCGGCGGCGCCGCCCCTCCCTCCTCTCCAAGCGCCGCCGGGGCTCCTTCTCCACGCCCGCGGCCTCGCCACGGGGGATATCCATGGGCGGCCCGATAGAGCCGCGGCGGCGTGAGCGGCGGCGACGGTGGGGTGGAGCGGCGACTTCGGCGGCGGATCCAGCCGCTGCGCGACCTCGCGGGCTTCTCCGTGGGGCGCGCATCTCCGACGGTGGCGACTTCTGGCGGCGGATCCGCCCTCACAAGCGGCGGATCCGTCTTCTTGGCGGTTGACCCCGCCTCCCGCGGCGGATCCGCCTCGTCGCGGTCAATCCGGCGGGTGGCGGCCTCCCCGGCGGATCCGCCTCCCGGCGGCGGATCCGGCCCGCCGATGTGGATCCGGCGGGTGGCGGTCTAATCCGGTGGGTGGTGTGCGTCTCCGATGGGTGGCGACTTCTCCGGCGGCGGATCCCACCTCGGCGGATCCGCCTCTAGACGGCGGATCCGGCATCCCGGCGGATCCCGCATTCCGGTGGCGGCGGGCGGGCCCGGTGGGCTATCGGGCCGCGGGCTCGGTGGCCTACCGTTTTTTAATTTTTTCGGTTTATTTGGGGCGGCCACATTAGGGGTGGTTGAGACAACCGCCCTAATGTGGATGAACATTAGGGCGCTTGTTTAGGGGTGGCTGGGAAAACCGTCCCTAATGAGCATCACCAGCCGCCCCTAATGTTGGTGATTGTAGTAGTGTAGTGAAATTTTGGTGCAAAGTAAGCTAACTGAGAGTTTCGACAAGCAAGCAAAGTATTAAAAAGATAGGTACTCAGTATCAATAAATTGAGTATGTATCAAAATAAGAATTCGAATATGAACTATCCATTTTGTGTTGTATTCGATAACAAGATTTGCATTCATATTCGTATCTGCCAAAAATAAAGATATCCGACTGACAAATATATTAACTCTATCCGTATCTTTTCCATGTCGACCCCTAATCAAAATTGTATTTTTTTTATTAAGATACACTAATGACTAATTAGTTGGAACTTGTATTGTTGTTCAACATCCTTTGCAGCATCCCTTAAAACATACCAATGGACTTCGCCATCAGTGCGGTGCAACGGGTATTGGGCAAGGCGCTGGCACCTGTCATGGACGGCGTGCTAGAGGCATGGGTGGCCAGCAAGAATCTCGGCCTCAACATGGACGAGCTCAAGATGGAGCTGCTGTACGCGCAAGGCATGCTCGACCATGCGCAGGGCAGGGAGATCCATAGCCCTGCACTCAAGGAGCTACTGCACAAGCTACAGCAGCTGGCATATGACTCCGATGACATGCTGGACGAGCTGGACTACTTCCGCATCCAGGACGAGCTGGAAGGCACCTTCGAGGCTGCCGACATGGATGCCCGAGGTGTCATCCAAGACACCGCTCTCCATGCCAGAGCTGTTGTTACAGCTGTTGCTGATGAACAGGTTCGTAGACTCCACGGACAGGACTCACGCCCTGATGATGACTCAGCTGACCAGCAACAAGAACAAGGAGAAGCGAGCCAAAGCCAGAGGGCTCAGCCTGCAGGAAGCCTGCATAGGCTAGCTTGCAATGCTTGCCATACTATCGGTAAACACTTTCTATGCTGCACTTGTTTCCCTTTTCTCCAAGATGATGGTGACTCTGGCACCAGGGAAACCACCATGCTAGTGCCACAACAAGAGAGCATAGTAGATGCCCCTACTCCTCCTGTCCAAGCTGGTGGTGACTCTAGCACATTGGATAGCGACACGTCAGCTGCACCACAACGACAGCTAGAGGATGTGGTGGATTCACAACATGGTTCACCTAGTAAAAAACTGGAGTTTAAAAGGGAGAAGATGTCGAGTAGAATGAATGCTATAGTTGAGGAGCTGAAGCCGTTGTGTGCTAAGGTCTCTGTCATTCTTAACCTAGAGCTGTTGCATTCCAACCGTAGCATAGCCCAGGTCATTGCTGCAGAACTACGTGCAGCTCACTTGAAGGAACAGGGCAATATACCCATTCTCCCCGACAATGATGATAAGGCACGGCCCAAAACCACCTCAGATATTTCAGAACCTGCTTTTTGTGGGAGGAAGAACGAGACAAAAAAAATTATGGACATCATCCAAGAAAACCACTCTTCTGGCCGGGACTTGATTGTTCTCCCAATTGTTGGTTTAGGGGTATGGGGAAAACAACGCTCACACAACATATTTATAAAGAAGCTGAAACATACTTTGATGTGAGGATATGGGCATGTGTATCAACTGATTTTAGTGTGCCTAGACTGTTGAAGGATATTTTGGAATATGAGTCTTTACATGAACTAAGTAAGGGGTATTAATGGGTACACCAGAGAAACAGATTGAACAAATATTAACATCTAAAAGATTTTTGCTTGTCCTGGATGATATGTGGGATACTGTTAGTAATGATGGATGGGACAGATTGCTGGCACCATTTAGAAAAGGGCAAGCAAACGGTAACATGGTACTTGTCACAACTCGGATTCCATCAGTAGCAGAAATTGTTAAATTAAAAACAACTGATAGCACAATAGAGTTGGAAGGTTTGGATCAAGTGGCGTTTCGTGAGTTTTTCTGGTCATGTGTATTTGGTGGTGATAATAAGTCAAAAGAACACAGAGAATTAGATAACATTGGAGAAAAGATAATGGAAAAACTTAAAGGCTCCCCTCTTGCAGCAAAAACTGTAGGTAGACTACTGAGGAACAACTTAGATCAAAATCACTGGAAAAGGGTCCTAGATAGCAAAGAATGGGAACTACAGACTGGTGATAGTGACATTATGCCTGCATTAAAGCTTAGCTATGATTTTCTACCTTTTCACCTGCAACGCTGTTTTTCTTACTGTGCCTTGTTTCCGGAAGATTACATGTTCACTAGCCAACAGCTCATTCACTGGTGGATAGGTCTAGATATTCTACAGCCTGGTCCTCAAAATAAAAGCATAGAAGAAATCGGGCAGGTCTATTTGGATGATTTGGTTAACCATGGGTTTATTATCAAAAAAGAAGATAGTATATGGAGCACTACTCGGTATAGTATCCATGACCTCCTACATGATTTAGGACTCAAGGTTGCGTCGCGCGAATGTCTTAGCTTAAATTCCTCTGATGTGATCCCAGCAGAAATTTGGCCATCTGTACGTCACTTATCAATCATCATAGACTCTGTAGATGATGGAAGAATTGCCAATTTTATAAGTGAGCTAGAACTAATATTGGGGAGAAGATTGATGATTGACAACATACAAACTTTGATGGTGTTTGGAGAATTGGGTGAAAAAATCACTGGTTTTTTGGGAGAATTGATCAAAAGAGCAAGTGGCCTTCGTGCTGTGAACATGGAAAAGATGCAACATCGCATTGAGTTTCCACTTCCAACACTATGCCATCTACGTTACCTAAGGCTTGGGTGCGAACGTGATCTTGAAATTAATCTACCAAGCAAGCTTTCTAGGTTTTATCATTTGAGGATTCTGGATGTGCAAGAATGGAAAGGGAATATACCTCCTTTACCCAGAGACATGAGCAACCTCACGAAACTAAGCCATTTTGACATCGATAAGTATGGTGATGATTTTCACTCAGGAATTTGTAACGTGGGAAAGCTACACTTATTGCAAGAGTTAAAGAGATTTGAAGTCAAAAAAGAAAGCATCGGGTTTGAACTAAAGCAACTAGAAAAACTAAATAAGCTAAGAGGAGAGCTTGCAATTCATGGCCTTGAGAAAAAATAAACACAAAAGAAGAAGCAGCTGAAGCAAAACTGATAGATAAACAATGGTTGCAAAAGTTAGAACTGGTCTGGAGTGACAGCGGGGCAAACAACAACTGTGATGTGGAAGGGCAGGTTATTGAAGGGCTTCAACCTCCAAGAAATCTCGAAAGCTTGATCATTTTTGGCCATATAAGCCACTCTTGTCCGACATGGTTGGGTAGTAAGCAGCACTCTCCCAAAGCTCTACAGCTTCTTCATCTAGAGGAGGTCGATTGGGAGTTGCTGCCATCACTCGGGCACATGGAGATGCTTCGTGATGTAACACTAGTTATGCCCAGACTAAAGGAACTTGGTCCAGGGTATTTTGGCAGGACGATAAAAAGCCTATCGCTACATGGTTTGAGAGGACTGGAAAACTGGGTTCCAGGGGACCATGGTCATTTGTTATCTTCACTGGAAAATTTGACAATTCAAGGATGCCCTCCTCTCGTGTCGGGATACCCTCTCGTGAGTCACTTCATTAATCAGCATTCCTCAATCCGCCTGAGATGGTTGGACACGGATGACATCACTGGAGTCCTTGCTGAGCCCGTCTGCAGCATCCTCTCATCCTCCCTCACCAGGCTAATCCTTTTTGGACATCATATAAAAGATGAGGTCTTCACAAAGCAGCAAGAGGATGCCCTTGGTCTCGTCACTTCTCTCCAATACCTCGAATTATATTCCTTTCTCAGACTGCGGTGCCTCCCTGCTTGTCTGCATAGACTCGGCAACCTCAAGACTTTGGAGATCTCCTACTGTGAATCCCTCACGTCGCTACCCGAGGACGGCCTGCCTAGTTCACTCCAGGAGTTGAAAGTCAGCTCATCATGCACTTATGAGCTACTCATGGCGTGCCGAAATTACACCTACGACCATCCCGGGATCAAGTTTAAATATGTGCCCTAATAATGACAAGCTAATTATCCCCGTTTGTTTCCGTTTGGATCCGGTGCGCTGCAAACCGGTATGGTGGAATCCTTTACAGTCCTGTACAAATCCGATTGCTTTTGCACCCAGCTTTTTGTGGGATCAAATCCTGTGCTCACTTACAGCATTTTCTGATTACGTTTGCAGTTCCATGCTGCAACTACTTGCCCATCTGCAAACCGCATCATGGCTGTGGCTGGTGGTGTCCTCTTCTGGAAGAAAAGTTCGGTAAGTGCCACAAGTTAAATCTTTTTTTTTTTTGGAAGTCAAATTCCTCAGTTTTATGCATATTTCAATGAGAGTTTTGTGCTGGTGATCCTCTTTAAAAAAATTGTACGGATCTTAAAGCACCCTAGTAGTTAAGTCTAATTAACTTCCCCACGGATTTGGATTAGTGCCGGCCGTATCCGTGCCCAAAGAAAGCCCCGTCCTTGCCCAATAACCGAGGATGAATGAATCAAGTTAAGTCTTAGGAAGCCGAGCAGATTGGCCTGTCAAAATCCTGATCCATAGCAAAATTCATTATAGTAACTAATTACAGTGATTTAACATCCGTGCAAAATATTTTAGGACCACCGGAGCAAAACTCTTTAGATGATTGCTTTGCCTACTTGTGGCTTCTGTCTTTGCACTTAGATTGATTTGAGGATATATGCTCTGAATCACCATCAAACTGCTTTGCTCTACGGTTGGAATTTGGTGTGCGACATGACTATATATAACTTGATTTCTTGACCCTGCAAGCTTACGAAATCGAGGCAGAAAATAAAGTCCAGCTTATGCAACATGGCTGATAAAAGTTTTTGTTATACAAGAACATGCTTGTTGCAACAATGCTCATCATATAGTATGATTTATTTCTGGTCCAGAATTGAAACACAGCTTTAGGAATTGGTGAACTTATCTAGCAGTTCAGTTCAGAGAATTAGTAAATACAGATTGTTTTTCTTTTTTTTTTTCCATTATGAGTTCTGATAACTATATGTAACTGTCATCTCTGTTTTTGTTTGCTTCTTTTTACTCAAATGGAATATTTATCATTTACCTTGGTCTCTTTTGCAGAAACAGCTTTGTTTATTTACTGCTCTAGTGGCTTTCAAGTCATAACTCGCACCTGCATTTCTCAATGAGGTATCAGTGTTTGGCTACATTCCAAGCTCAGCTTTCAGAGTTGCACTTTCAGTAATAAAGAGTAAAGACAATGGAGTGGTTTCATGGAATTTCCTCAGTTGGCAGTTTCCGGATAGTGCAGTGGTTCAAGGAATTTTCTCAGTTGGCAGGTTCAGGACAGTGTGACTTGATGACTGATGACAGTGTTTTATTGGTATTTGGCACTTAATGATGATTCTGTGGAAGTCTTTTATGGTATTGGCATTTCAATTGACCATGGATAGGATGCTATATGGTGGTCATGCTTGTTTGCTTTCCAAGTGTGACCACGAAAAAAAATAAACCATTATTGTACATATGTTCGGACCGTGTTAGTCCCGTGGTTTTTACTCCTCATGTTGAGGAGGTTTTTCCACGTAAAATCATTGTCATTGTGCACGTAACTTTATTTTCCTGTGGCTTTTCTAGCATTTAAATCATGCATGCAATGTTGCCTAGCAAGGCGTAACAACTATGATAGAATGCCCCATATCTTGTCATGAATTGAGTCAATTTAGATATTTCGCTACTACTAAAAGCATGCACATTCCCACGAGAATTTTGCATTATTGATATGGCTTCTTTATGCAAGTTACCCCCAAGTTATTGTTTCATGTTATTTCTGAAAAACTAGTGTAATCAAGAGTAATAAAGAGGAAAATGATGACACCTTGAAACAAAGAAGCAACACAAGGGTCCACGTTCATTTCATCTATAAAGAATCACCTTTCAATAAAATTGAATTTGTCAAAAATTGACAGCTGACCTTTTTTTTTATTCTACATGGAGCAAGTTTTTTTTATTCTACCTAAAGAGAACCTAGTGTAATAATTGAGAACCTAGTTTAATGTTATAGTTGAGTAACAGAACCTTGTGTATGCAGCATATATACGTCCCAACCCACTCATTAAAATTACAGAATTGAGCATAATTGAAGTGCATACATGTCGAGGGTTAGTGTGACTTCAATCTGCAAATACAATATTTTATAGAAATAATTACCAGTACTTGTTTGCTAGTATAAGGTGATATGTCACATATAGAAAATAAAGAAAAATAATTATTGGTTCAAATTTTACCCCAATCCTCTAACACATGTGGATTAATGTGAACCCGACTTCATCTGAATAAGGCCTAAAAAGTGAAACAAATTGCATAGATTACTAGCATGTGAACACGTTCTCTCTACCTAGCCATTTTTCTTATGGCAAAGACTAAATACTTCAAGTTTGACAGTCAATCCAACATATTATAAGCACCTAACCATTTTTGAAACACCTAAAGTTACTTCAAACAGCGCGGCCTTTCAACACAAGACCAACATCCAAATGCAAGCCGAGGCTACAACACTGTTATCATTACAAATGGGAATGGTGAGCTCCAGCCCCAACCATGCCTAGCTCAAACCAACACAACCAACTAGCGCTACAACTTATCTCTTTCCCTGCCATGACCGTTGCAATGACCTGATGAATCTGACAACTGGAGTGCAGGAAGGAAATGGCAGAATATACAACATGATATCTAATTTTATGAAGCAACTCGGTGTCATTGCTACAGTGAGCACACACCATTCATTGGTATCTTCTCTTAGCCCAGCCTTATCTGTTACCACTTAGGTCATACAGTCATACAGTGCATCACCATCAACATTCAACTAGATACAGTTTTTGCCTTCAAAAAAAAAAAACATTCAACTAGATTGTCGTGGGAAGTCACCGCTGTCCTTGAGGAATATGATATATCAATCCTGTAAGTTGTACAGTGCGGGGTCAGACATTGTAAACTCTATAAACCGAGTACACAACCTACAAGATGAATGTTAGAGGGCAACGGATCGAGTGCATTTCAAGCTGAACTAGCATGTTTTCTGCCTTGAAAACAAGCGTGGCTAGAGTAAATCAAAAGTAAGTGTGGGTTGGTCCATGTCCCATAGGTTCGAGAAATGCATGTTAATATCCCCAAACATGATCTACACGTATATATATCAGTAAGCTTAAAATGGTAAGCTAGTAAAATGTATGATAACAAATCTGAAAAGACATCAAAATCCAAGGACATCAACTCTTTGTTGATTCACATGGTAATAATAATGTGACCAATCGCAACTTGACATAAGGAATTTCCCTTCCAATTTTTTTTAATAAGATTGTGTTTAGTTAGAACATCATTTTTAGAAAGTAGCCACATAAAGTATTTAATCTTTTTGTGGTATTTTTCCTTTCAAATTTTCCTGCATGATTTCTGGTGAGTATATTATACAAAGATTTCACAAAAAGACCCCTTTCTTTTCAATTTTCCATGAAATTTTATCCTTTCCATTATATAGCTGAAACTGTGAGCATCATTTAGAATAAGATTCTAGGAAATCTGCAATTCAGAATTTAACCATCTCCTAAATGATATGTCTAACAAATCCTTTTTAGCATTTGCACTCATGATATCTTTTGGTTGCATAATGCAAAGAGAGAGTGGGGACAATTTGTGACAAAGGCGTATCATACAGCCATGGATCAGTCAAAATTTAATCCTATCCCCATTTTTATTTCATTTCTTCTTCCATAAGATAAAATTCTTTGATTTTGATGTGATCTGACCAAATAGCACTACTACAGAATTGTCCATCACTTTGCCGGGCCATAACCCCCTTCTTCTGCTGAAAACCGAACCGGCGAGAACCATAGCGGTAGTGATGTGGGGTTGAAACACTAGAGGGTCAAAACACCGGCGGTGTTGCGAGGAGAAGGCGCCGGTTTGATATCAAACCGGGCGCGACTATCACCGTTTCTTGTCGGGTGTTCCACGGACCCGGCGGCATTTTTGATCCAAGCACCGCAGGTTCGGAAGTCGGCCGGCGAGTTGATATTGAGAGCACTGTCGGGCTTTAACGAACCGACAGAACTGTAAATTTGTCACTATCGGGTTAGATTGAGACGACAGTGTATCCAAGAGCTAACAATGTCGGTTTACTATGGACCCGTCAGTGAACTTTACGTGAACACTGCCGGCTGATTTCAACCCAACAGCGTTATTAGAGTGGAGACTATCGGTTGGTTAATGTAGCCGACAGTGATGTTTCTGTCGTCGATGACGGTTAGTAATTCAAACCGATAGTGTTTGGCATAGTTACACTACCGGTTTGTTTCTCATTCACTGTCGGGACCATGCCACCCGGCGTTTTTGTTTTAAATTTTTAAAATTTTTGAATTTATTGATCGAAATCAGCTCTTTTTAAACCCATAAAAGCATCATATATACATTAATATCGTCAAAACATTACAGGATTTAATGGTTACATACAACAAAATCCAACTAATGTTCTAGAAACTAAGCCTACATCAACTTCTAAAATAAAAAGACCAATGACCATAGAGTCATAGACATAAATAAAAGCATGACATCTTTCCAAAACCAATTAAGCAGCAATTCTCGCAATCTTCAGTAGTATGTGGGGTGGCTTCTCTTCAATCTCCAGGGCCGACTAGTTTGCACCATTGTAGGCGACGACAGCTTCACCTTCGGTGTTGTATTTTCTGTAACAATTATTAGCGTAGCCTTGGACTTGAGCATAGCAATCTTCCCAGGTTAGATAGATCCCCGGCACGCGACCAACAAACACTACGTACCACGCCATGTTTGCCTATACATGTAACCAAAATAGGATGATATTGCTATGTTTCTCATAAATGTTGTACAGTAAGCACATACATATATTTAAAATATTCAAACTGGATTTGAACAACACTAACTCATGAATTTCAATCACAATTCGAGCACGGGTTGCGAGTGGCCGAGAGACGGGCATTTCAACGAACACATAAAGGGCAGTGACCGACGCACTCACCAAGCTTTCGTGCGCCCCGTGCGCTCCTATCTTGTCTTGGAGGATTTGAGGAGGACAAGGTCGCGGACGGTACGGCGTCGGGCGGTGAAGAGAAAGACGGCGTGAGGGCGGGCGACGAGAGAGAGGTGTGGCGGCGGTCCTCCGTCGGCGTGTAGGAAGACCAAGCGGGCGACGCGAGGCTAGGGACAACGGCGAATTAGTTCTCATTCTCATAGGTAAAAACTTGAAAACCTACGAGGGGATAATTAGTTCTCACCGTGGAAGGGGCCGGGGGCGAGGATGCGGCGCGCGGCGTTGGGGACGTCGGGTGGAGGAGGCGGCGTGGGAGAACGCCGTCAAGCTTCGATTCATTTGGGTAGGGGCGGCCGGGCGGGCGGCGGTGGGGAGAACGAGCGGCGGCGTTGGAGTTGGTGGTGCGCTCCGTCGGCGAATCTGGTGCTCTCTCGGGGGGAAAGAGAATGGCGCGGTGTTCAAATGGCTTGCCAAAATTTCACTCCGAGCCACTCACCTATATATATAAAGCAAAAGGCTGGTTTGGGCGCCGTGGGGAGCGAAATGGCGGGAGGTTCGGATAGATTTGAAAAATTTCACCCCAATCCTATTATTTGCCCGGTTATTACACGCAGCCCGGCGGTGAAATAGAAATGATGCCACTTCATGGATGATCATGTACCTTTGTGAAGGATGTGTAATCCTCCATGATGGAAATGGCTTGAATTTTTTTTTGTCGATCATGTACACCCAAAATATGACCCCACACAAGTTCTTAGGTTTTTCTGATAAATATTTTACTTACTATGATTTTCTTCTAGCTAAACTAGCGACAAGAAGGCTAATTAAACCATGGAAACACAAGATTTTTTCTTGGACCTCCACGGTGATTTGCCTCCTAGGGCACATGAGACCACGTGGAAAAGTCTAGCAGCATTCCGGCTCTTTTAGGTGGATGCCTTTCAGTTCAAACTATAATTACAAGGTGGCGTCGTGAGAAATTCAAATAAAGCGGGAAAAGTACCAAACCAACTCCAAAAACCTCAAACTTCGTGGGTGCTTCCCCATTTGCATGTGAAAGGCTCAGAAAAAGTTTGAGACCACTACAACACAGGCAAACATATGAACCACATTGAGCACAAGAACTACAATGTATAGTCTGGTTCGATGGTAGGGATCATGTGCGTTTGTGAAGGATGTGTAATCCTCCATGGTGGAAATGGCTTGAATTTTTTTTTCCCAGTCATGTACACCCAAAAAATATGACCCCACACAAGTTCTTAGGTTTTTTACGGTAAATATTTTAATTACTATGATTTTCTTCTAGCTAAACTAGCGACAAGAAGGCTAATTAAACCATGGAAACACAAGATTTTTTTCTTGGACCTCCACGGTGATTTGCCTCCTAGGGCACATGAGACCCTATGAAAAAGTCTAGCGGCATTCGGCTCTTTTTCGTGGGTGCGCTCGGTTCAAACTATAATTACAAGGTGGCGTCGTATGAGAAATTCAAATAAAATGGGAAAAGTACCAAACCAACTCGAAAAACCTCAAACTTCGTGGGTGCTTCCCCATTTGCATGTGAAAGGCTCGAGAAAAAGTTTAAGACCACTACAACACAGGCAAACATATGAATCACATTGAGCACAAGAACTACCTTTGTATAGTCCTGGTTCGATGGTAGGGATCATGTGCCTTTGTGAAGGATGTGTAATCCTCCATGGTGGAAATGGCTTGAATTTTTTTTTTCGGTCATGTACACCCAAAATATGACCCCCACACAAGTTCTTAGGTTTTTTTCGATAAATATTTTAATTACTATGATTTTCTTCTAGCTTAACTAGCGACAAGAAGGCTAATTAAACCATGGAAACACAAGATTTTTTCTTGGACCTCCACGGTGATTTGCCTCCTAGGGCACATGAGACCACGTGGAAAAGTCTAGCAGCATTCCGGCTCTTTTAGGTAGATGCCTTTCGGTTCAAACTATAATTACAAGGTGGCGTCCACGCGAGAAATTTAAATAAACTGGGAAAAGTACCAAACCAACTCGAAAAACCTCAAACTTCGTGGGTGCTTCCTCATTTGCATGTGAAAGGCTCGAGAAAAAGTTTGAGACCACTACAACACAGGCAAACATATGAACCACATTGAGCACAAGAACTACAATGTATAGTCCCGGGTTCGATGGTAGAGATCATGTGCCTTTGTGATGGATGTGTAATCCTCCATGGTGGAAATGGCTTGAATTTTTTTCCGGTCATGTACACCCAAAATATGACCCCACACAAGTTCTTAGGTTTTTTTCGATAAATATTTTAATTACTATGATTTTCTTCTAGCTTAACTAGCGATAAGAAGGCTAATTAAACCATGGAAACACAAGAATTTTTCTTAGACCTCCACGGTGATTTGCCTCCTCGGGCACATTAGACTACGTGAAAAAGTCTAGCAAGCATTCCGGCTCTTTTTAGGTAGGTACGCTGAGTTCTAACTATAATTATAGGGTGGCGTCGCGCAGAAATTCAAATAAACTGGGAAATATACCAAACCAACTCCGAAAAATCTCAAACTTTGTGGGTGCTTCCCCATTTGTATGTGAATGGCTCAGAAAAAGTTTGAGACCACATGGGCCACAAGAACATTACAAATTAATTAGGCGGGATCCATACAACCTTACAAATAATTAACATAGTAAACACACTAATCATCATCATCGCCGTCGGGAGCAATATTGGGTCCAACTTGTGATCCATGCACACGAATGTAGGATTGTAGAAATATCGGGTAATTGATGTCACGGATTAAGTATCCGCTTGAGTCGATGAAGGTCAATGCCCTTATGATTGCACTCTCTCGTCCCTCGCAAGGGCGTAAAAATGCTCGACCATAAATATAACCTCTTGAGCGACCGGTGTCTAAGTTAGTAAACCTTATGCAAGATTATCGCCCTTCCGTAGTTTTTTGGCCGAGGTGTGCCTGAGAAGTCCCAATCGTACCCGAGTCGGGTCCAGTAGCTTGGTCGAGAACGGCCGCCAAGTCACATGCAGCATAAGTAGGATCGTGGAGCAAAATCGCAAGTGGGAGAATCAAAATAAATGAGGATGATGTGAATCTATCTAATATGCATTGCCAAAATAATGAATTTAATTTATTACCACATCATCA
The DNA here is from genome assembly GCA_015847255.1 of Hyparrhenia diplandra. Lineage (NCBI taxonomy): Eukaryota > Viridiplantae > Streptophyta > Magnoliopsida > Poales > Poaceae > Hyparrhenia > Hyparrhenia diplandra. The sequence continues at coordinate 251,240 of JADLZK010008762.1, forward strand.
TGGTTTAAACTCCCAACAGATTCGCTATATTGCCATGGGGGGATATTATCGCCAGACAAGGCAAATATCTTGAAGTCTTGAAATCGGGCACAATGTAGCAAACACGTCGAAGAGAATCTAAGCACAAGGAAACGGCATGGTACTCGGCGCGCGACGCGGCCGTTTCTCTCGTTTCCCCTCTCGTGGATTAGGTGGTTGTTGTGTCCGGAATCCTCGAAGGGATGTAAAAACTTATTTCACACGTATATAGTTCACCACCATGTGACGATGCTCTAGATGTCGTGGTCTCCACAAAACCGAGAGATAGAGAACCGACTAAGTCTTTGTTTCTAGCCATTGTATTGGGGATAAAGTCCGTGACACATATAAATGAAATAAAATGGCGTTAAGTTAAACTAATTGTAGATGTATTTGTTATAGTAAAATAAGAAATAAAAAATATTAGAAAAAATTACATACGATGATTTGGATAAGGGAATGGCCTTGTGTCCACACCGGGGGGCGAATGGCTCACCGCCGGCGTGGAAACCTAGTTCTTGTGGTGGCGGCAAAGGAGGAGGACCGTTCATACCACCGGTGGCGATAAAAAGGAAAAAAAAAAAAGGACAAAGCTCATAAATATATATAGTATATATATATGTATGTATTGTTTATATATGCATATATCCATGAAAAAATCGCGGGCTATAGAATTTAGCGGGAGGTTGGCCAAAACGCAATAGCGGCGCTATTAGCGCGTTATTTGGCGCTATTTGGCGCTATATATAGCGTGCTATTTGGCATCGCAACAGGTGCTTCGGCTGCTATTAGCGCGCTATTTCGCCGCTATAGCGCGCTATTTTTTTCATGGGCATATATATAGGAATTTTAGATAAGAAAAAAATATTCTTACTAATGTAATATCCTGGAGCCATGAACAAATCTAAAGAGAGAGAGAGAGAGTGAAAGAGCTGAGTGGATTTCGTGTAGGGTGGCCGGAGCTCGTGGGTGCATGCTTGGGTATGTGTGTGGATGTGGTCGGGCGCCTTGATTTATAGCGATTGATCGGTCGCGGGTACATCACTGCTTCGGGTATTAAGATATACCGGTAGTGATAACAACATGACTACCGGTTGTTTAAGTGGAGCCGGCGGTGAATACTGATATCACTACGGTTGTTTGTATGTATCCAGGCAATGAATTTACGGTGTTGTCACTTCACTTTCGGTTGCATGCATGCATTGTTGCGATCTTTGCTGCATATGTATGAGTAGATGCTTCACGCATAGCTTGGGGTTTTGGTTATCCGTTCTTAAGGGGATATGGATGTGAATAAAATTCATTATTTGTTCTTTGTTTTTGTTACATATATAACTTTATTTCATTCACATTAGATTTGGATATATATATTTGAATTTTCCTCACAATATGCAAAGCATATTTCATCGACGCAACCGTCTTCATTATGTTCGATCAAGGGTAAAAATGGGAACTCAAAGATATCGAAGAGACAATTAACATTCATAAGAAAGCGAGAAAATACAATGAGATAAGAAATTTGATTGCATATATTTCCATAACAAAGACCTTACATTACATATATTTCTATAGCAAAGACCTTACATAGAACTAAATATACGGTAACAAAGACCAATTCACGAGATAGGTCAATGCTACAATCAAAGTGTACTAACACATTAAAATTAAACCACCCTCGTAAGTCTCTTATAGCACCTACGTGGGATCGAAGAAAGCGGCGAGGCTGCTACGTGCACTCATTGAGGAGGTTGGAGGATGAGATTCATAGGGAGCTTCATCTTCAACCCAAACTTGACCATTGGACCAAGGATGAAGTCACAAAGTAACTTGGTCCAATGAGGATTTTTTTCCTTGGGTGCACCATATGATTCGGATACTATATGCCCATGTGCAGGGGTATTGGGTGAACACTAGCACCCCAAAGCACAAGGACTCGGACTCTTAACATGAGTCGAGTTCGATCTTGAATCATGGCACCCACGTAAGCCGCAAGCCCCGGTGTCTCTCCTTCATCGAGTAAGACTCTTATAGCACCTTTTCGTAAACCATTTTCTTGGACTAGGCATATCTATATGTGGAGGGCTTTCTCCCAAAGAAAGGCCATATATATGTGGATCACGAAAATTTGCTAGCAAAGAAGATCGAGGATGAAGAACAAGGAAAATAAGGAGAAAAAGATTTCCTAGATTCAAAACCCATGACACTAAAATTCAAAACTAAGCCCTCTCGTATTTTGAGGAGAGAGTAGGAACTTCTTGGATGAACCAAGAATGCAAAGAACGAGATAGGAGAAGTTGGGTGCAAAACAACGGCGTCCCCCTTGCCGTTTAAATAGGCGAGATGGCGTGGTTGAGTCGACCGCCGTTGTACGGAGGGCGTGGCGCTGATCGCGCCCAAAGATTGGTGCAATCTTGGTCACCGGTCGAGTGGAGAACTATGCGGCCGTTGAATATTTCGAATTCACCTGCCGGGTCCAAGTTCCCACCCGGCAGTGATCACGAAATACCACTGCCGAGAAAGATCCGCACCGGCAAAGTGATCTACATCATCGCCGGTGTGAAACGTAACCCGGCAAAGTGATCTACATCATCCTTGCCGGGTGTGAAACTACACCCGGCGGTGTTTTTAACCGACATTGATTTAACCCGTCGGCGCTTCTAGCGCTATGCCACGAGCTTTTCTCATCGATTCGAGACACCGGGTCGGTTTCCTAACCGGCAATGAATACTACGGGCAACGCAGTTCTCAAGCCGGCGGCATGCATGCAAAGACGCAGGCCTCGTGAACACGCTAAGTGAGCGTGGCAGCTACAATTTTGTGATAAAAAAGAAAAAAAAGTGATGGCTATCCGTTGGGCGGTACAAAGTTTGATTCTATAAATGGCCCGGCGGTGTTGTGGGACGTGCTACTGACTTACTAGTTGTGTGTGTGCTCATCTCTCGTCTCCCTCCCTCCTGCTCCCTCACCGGTCGGCATCGAAGGTGCGTGTGGTTGATCTTGTAGAAATCATAAACAATGTAAAGCATGCATTCCTTGTTTGAAAATAACAATGCTAAACTTCGATCATCGTTCTTGGAAAAATGGTCAAAAGCGGCTTGTTGGGGATCAAAACCGGGGATTTGGGATTGGTTTGTTGGGCTTATTTGTGCCGGCCGAGGAAGCGGCCATTGGAAACACGCGCAAGAACGCGTAGCGGTCGGCCTTTTCGTGGGGGAGGCGGGCTGATCGCGGCGGCCATTGGATGAGCCGTGCGCTGGCGACTGATTTTTCATGGCCACGCCTTGGGAATGACAATCGACTACATGCATTCCATGGCTTGTTACTATATAAGAACGCTCGATTTGGTACCATCTCCATTGCTAATTAGCTCTCTCTTTCCATAAACCCTAGGCAGCTAGCTTCTTCTTCATCAACGATGGTCGGCGTCTACACCAACGAGGAGCTTGTCTTTACCCGTGGGCGCCTCCACGACGCCCTCGGGAAGCTCACCAACCTGGCCGAACAAGTCGGCCTCGCCAGCGGTGGCTTGGCCGTTGGTGGAGAAGGCGAACTTCTACGCCTTCAAGGTCGAGGTCATGGCCGACATCCCGGGGGGGCGGGCGGAGCTCTAGGCCGGCGCGGCGGCCGGGCGGGCGCGGCCGGGCGGCGGGACGAGGCGGGCGGCGGGGGCGAGGCCTAGGCGGCCGGCGGCGGAGGCGATGGCGGCCACCGCTTTCTTTTTATTTTTAGTTTTGTAAATATATTATCTAGTAATATATAATGACTCTCGATCTTTTTAATTCATCTCCGTTCTATTTCTACTATTCCTTCTTTATTCAACCCCGCGAGCTATCGGTTCCTTTTGCTTCCCCTCCCAAATCGATATCGGTTCTAATTCAACCCGGTTGTGTTAATTTTCAAATCGCTTTCGGTTCTAATTCAAAACCGCGAGTGATCTCAGGTCCATCAATACCACCGCCGGGGAACGATTCAACCCGGTGGTGATCCGAGTCTTCTTTGCCGGAATTGCTCGAATCCGTGGAGTTTCGAAGTTTCCCACGCTGAACGGCTCATCACTATCGGGGTGTGGTTCATCGCCTGCCGGTTAACTAAATTTATTCCAAGATTTCACTCTAAACAAGTGCTAATTTGAAGCCTATGAAAAGTGATTCTTAGAAAAACTCTCCGATGGTCCACTTCTTAAAATCTAGGCTCGAGGTTGAGGCATTTGATTCCACAACCACGATAAAGTATAGCTCGATTCTATAGCGGATTGGAAACTTCTCTTTGGTTTGAGTTCATACTTGAAATCATTGCCAGCAGATCCCTATGTCACATTCGAAACATATATTAACGGTTGAGGAACAAACTTAATTGATCGTACCATCATCTAACCTATCCACCCTAACTTCCTGTGTAGCTTTCGTGTCGTTCCCCTTCTTGTTTCGATCGTAGGTCGACACGTGAGTTCTTTTGGTTCCAAGATTTCACTCTAAACAAGTGCTACTTTGAGGCCTATGAAAAGTGATTCTTAGAAAAACTCTCTAATGGTCCACTTCTTCAAATTTAGGCTCCCTACGGTGAGGTATTTGATTCCACAACCATGAAAAAGTCTAGCTCGATTCTATAGCCGGATTGGAAACTTCTCTTTGTTTTGAGTTCACTGAAGTCATTGCCGCCCGATCCCTATGTCACATCCACGAAACATATATTAACGGTTGGGGAATGCAACTTAATTGATCCTACCATCATCCAACCTATCCACCCTAACTTCCTATGTAGCTTTTGTACCGATCCCCTTCTTGTTTCAATACGTAGGTCTAATACGTAGATTTTCTTTGGAATTCCAAGATTTGACTCTAAACAAGTGCTACTTTGAGGCCTATGAAAAGTGATTCTAAGAAAAACTCTCCAGTGGTGGTCCACTTCTTAAAATTTAGGCTCCCTAGGGTGAGGCATTTGATTCCACAACCACGAAAAAGTGTAGCTTCGATTCTATAGCCGGATTGGAAACTTCTCTTTTTGGTTTGAGTTCGCGCTGAAATCATTGCAAGCGATCCCTATGTCACATCCAGGAAACATATATTAACGATTGGGGAACGCAACTTAATTGATCCTACCATCATCTAACCTATCCACCCTAACTTCCTATGTAGCTTTCGTGTTGTTGCCCTTCTTGTTTTCGTCATACGTAGGTCTATTACGCAGATTTTCTTTGAAATTCCAAGATTTCACTCTAAACAAGTGCTACTTTGAGGCCTATGACAAGTGATTCTTAGAAAAACTCCCCAATGGTCCACTTCTTCAAATTTAGGCTCCCTAGGGTGAGGTATTTGATTCCACAACCACGAAAAAGTCTAGATCGATTCTATAGCGGATTGGAAACTTTCTCTTTGGTTTGAGTTATTTGAAGCGATCCCTATGTCACATCCAGGAAACATATATTAACGGCCGGGGAACGCAAACTTAATTGATCCTACCATCATCTAACCTATCCACCCTAACTTCCTATGTAGCTTTAGGTATTTGTTCCCCTTCTTGTTTTTCGTCGTGTAGGTCGGGTATTACGTAGATTTTCTTTGAAATTCCAAGATTTCACTCTAAACAAGTGCTACTTTGAGGCCTATGACAAGTGATTCTTAGAAAAACTCTCCAAGTGGTCCACTTCTTAAAATTTAGGCTCCCCAGGGTGAGGCATTTGATTCCACAACCACTAAAAAAGTATAGCTCGATTCTATAGCCGGATTGGAAACTTCTCTCGTGGTTTGAGTTCGCGCTGAAATCATAGCCAGCAGTCCCTATGTCACATCCGGAAACATATATTAATGGTTGGGGAACGCAACTTAATTGATCCTACCATCATCTAACCTATCCACCCTAACTTCCTATGTAGCTTTTCGTGTCGTTTCCCCTTCTTATTTCGATATGTAGGTCGGCACGTAGATTTTCTTTGGAATTCCAAGATTTCACTCTAAAGAAGTGCTACTTTGAGGCCTATGAAAAGTGAATCTTAGAAAAACTCTCCGGTGGTCCACTTCTTAAAATTTAGGCTCCCTAGGGTGAGGCATTTGATTCCACAATCACGAAAAAGTGTAGCTCGATTCTATAGCCGGATTGGAAACTTCTCTTTGGTTTGAGTTCATTTGAAATCATTGCTAGCAGTCCCTATGTCACATCAGGAAACAAATATTAACGATTGGGGAACGCAACTTAATTGATCCTACCATCATCTAACCTATCCACCCGAACTTCCTATGTAGCTTTCGTGTTGTTCCCCTTCTTGTTTTCGATCACGTAGGACCTAATACGTAGATTTTCTTTGAAATTCCAAGATTTCACACTAAACAAGTGCTACTTTGAGGCCTATGACAAGTGATTCTTAGAAAAACTCCCCAATGGTCCACTTCTTCAAATTTAGGCTCCCTAGGGTGAGGCATTTGATTGCATAAACCACCTAAAAAGTCTAGCTCAATTCTATAGCGGATTGGAAACTTCTCTTTGGTTTGAGTTCGCGCTGAAATCATTGCCAACAGTCCCTATGTCACATCCAGGAAACATATATTAACGGTTGGGGAATTCAACTTAATTGATCCTACCATCATCGAACCTATCCACCCTAACTTCCTATGTAGCTTTAGGTCGTTCCCCTTCTTGTTTTCGATACGTAGGCCTAATAACCTACAGATTTTATTTGGAATTCCAAGATTTCACTCTAAACAAGTGCTACTTTGAGGCCTATGACAAGTGATTCTTAGAAAAACTCTCCAATGGTCCACTTCTTCAAATTTAGGATCCCTAGGGTGAGGCATTTGATTCCACAACCACGAAAAAGTCTAGCTCGATTCTATAGGCGGATTGGAAACTTCTCTTTTGGTTTGATTTTTATTTGAAATCATTGCCCGCCAGATCCCTATGTCACATCCGGAAACATATATTAATGGTTGGGGAACGCAACTTAATTGATCGTACCATCATCTAACCTATCCACCCTAACTTCCTATGTAGCTTTCGTGTCATTCCCTTCTTGTTTTCGATATGTAGGTCCATTACGAGAGATTTTCTTTGGAATTCCAAGATTTCACTCTAAACAAGTGCTACTTTGAGGCCTATGAAAAGTGATTCTTAGAAAAACTCTCCAGTGGTCCACTTCTTAAAATTTAGGCTCCCTAGGGTGAGGCATTTGATTCCACAACCAAGAAAAAGTATAGCTCGATTTTATAGCCGGATTGGAAACTTCTCTTTGGTTTGAGTTTTTATTTGAAATCATTGCCGGCGATCCTATGTCACATCCAGGAAACATATATTAACGGTTGGGGAACACAACTTAATTGATCCTACCATCATCTAACCTATCCACCCTAACTTCCTATGTAGCTTTCGTGTCGTTCCCCTTCTTGTTTCGATATCACGTAGGGTCGACGAGATTTTCTTTGGAATTCCAAGATTTCACTCTAAACAAGTGCTACTTTGAGGCCTATGAAAAGTGATTCTTAGAAAAACTCTCCAGTGGTCCACTTCTTCAAACTTAGGCTCCCTAGGGTGAGGCATTTGATTCCACAACCACACGAAAAAAAGTCTAGCTCCATTCTATAGCCGGATTGAAAACTTCTCTTTGGTTTGAGTTCGCGCTGAAATCATTACATCAGTCCCTATGTCACATCCGGAAACATATATAACGGTTGGGGAACGCAACGTAATTGATCCTACCATCATCTAACCTATCCACCCTAATTTCCTATGTAGCTTTTCGTGTCGCGTTCCCTTCTTGTCTCGATACATAGGTCGACATTAGAGAGATTTTCTTTGGAATTCCAAGATTTCACTCTAAACAAGTGCTACTTTGAGGCCTATGAAAAGTGATTCTTAGAAAAATTCTCTAGTGGTCCACTTCTTAAAATTTAGGCTCCCTAGGGTGAGGCATTTGATTCCACAACCATGAAAAAGTCTAGCTCGATTCTATAGCCGTATTGGAAACTTCTCTTTGGTTTGAGTTCGCGCTTAAACCATTGTCAGCAGTCCCTATGTCACATCCGGAAACATATATTAACGGTTGGGGAATGCAACTTAATTGATCCTACCATCATCTAACCTATCCACCGTAACTTCCTATGTAGCTTTCGTGTCGTTCCCCTTCTTGTCTCGATACGTAGGTCGACACAGAGATTTTCTTTGAAATTCTAAGATTTCACTCTAAACAAGTGCTACTTTAAGGCCTATGACAAGTGATTCTTAGAAAAACTCCCCAATGGTCCACTTCTTCAAATTTAGGCTCCCTAGGGTGAGGCATTTGATTGCACAACCACAAAAAAGTCTAGCTCAATTCTATAGCCGGATTGGAAACTTCTCTTTGGTTTGAGTTCGCGCTGAAATCATTGCTAGTCCCTATGTCACATCAGGAAACATATATTAACTTGGTTGGGGAATTCAACTTAATTGATCCTACCACCATCTAACCTATCCACCCTAACTTCCTATGTAGCTTTAGTGTCGTTCCCCTTCTTGTTTTCGTCACGTAGGTCTAACCACGTAGATTTTATTTGGAATTCCAAGATTTCACTCTAAACAAGTGCTACTTTTGAGGCCTATGACAAGTGATTCTTAGAAAAACTCTCCAATGGTCCACTTCTTCGCAAATTTAGGATCCCTAGGGTGAGGCATTTGATTCCACAACCACGAAAAGTCTAGCTCGATTCTATAGCGGATTGGAAACTTCTCTTTGGTTTGAGTTCGGCAAGAAATCATTCGCCGCCAGATCCTATGTCACATCCGAGGAAAAAGATATATTAATGGTTGGGGAACGCAACTTAATTGATCCTACCATCATCTAACCTATCCACCCTAACTTCCTATGTAGCTTTTCGTGTCGTTCCCTTCTTGTTTCGATACGTAGGTTGACACACAGATTTTCTTTGGAATTCCAAGATTTCACTCTAAACAAGTGCTACTTTGAGGCCTATGAAAAGTGATTCTTAGAAAAACTCTCCAGTGGTCCACTTCTTAAAATTTAGGCTCCCTAGGGTGGGGCATTTGATTCCACAACCACGAAAAAGTCTAGCTCGATTTTATAGCCGGATTGGAAATTTCTCTTTGGTTTGAGTTCGCCCTGAAATCATTGCCAGCAGTCCCTATGTCACATCCGTAAACATATATTAACGGTTGGGGAACACAACTTAATTGATCCTACCATCATCTAACCTATCCACCCTAACTTCCTATGTAGCTTTTAATTGTCGTTCCCCTTCTTGTTTCGATCATTAGGCCTAAACACTTGAGATTTTCTTTGAATTCTAAGATTTCACTCTAAACAAGTGCTACTTTGAGGCCTATGACAAGTGGTTCTTAGAAAACTCTCGGTGGTCCACTTCTTAAAATTTAGGCTCCCTAGGGTGAGGCATTTGATTTCACAACCACAAAAAAGTCTAGCTTGATTCTATAGCCGGATTGGAAACTTCTCTTTGGTTTGAGTTCGCTGAAATCATTGCCGCCAGCCCCTATGTCACATCCAGGAAACATATATTAACGATTGGGGAACGCAACTTAATTGATCCTACCATCATCTAACCTATCCACCCTAACTTCCTATGTAGCTTTTTTGTGTCGTTCCCTTCTTGTTTTTGATCGTAGTTCGACCGCACCAGATTTTCTTTGGAATTCCAAGATTTCACTCTAAACAAGTGCTACTTTGAGGCCTATGACAAGTGACTCTTAGAAAAACTCTCCAATGGTCCACTTCTTCAAATTTAGGCTCCCTTGGGTGAGGCATTTGATTGCACAACCACGAAAAATGTCTTGCTCGATTCTATAGCGGATTGGAAACTTCTTTTTGGTTTGAGTTTGCGCTGAAATCATTACTAGTAGATCCCTATGTCACATCAGGAAACATATATTAACGGTTGGGGAATGCAACTTAATTGATCGTACCATCATCTAACCTATTCGCCCTAACTTCCTATGTAGCTTTCGTGTCGTTCCCCTTCTTGTTTCGATACTTAGGTCGACACGAGAAATTTTCTTTAGGAATTCCAAGATTTCACTCTAAACAAGTGCTACTTTGAGGCCTATGACAAGTGATTCTTAGAAAAACTCTCCAAGTGGTCCACTTCTTCAAATTTAGGCTCCCTAGGGTGAGGCATTTGATTGCACAACCACAAAAAAGTATAGCTCGATTCTATAGCCGGATTGGAAACTTCTCTTTGTTTTGAGTTCGTGCTGAAATCATCGCTAGCAGACCCTAAGTCACATACAGAAACATATATTAACGGTTGGGGAATTCAACTTAATTGATCCTACCATCATCTAACCTATCCACCCCTAACTTCCTATGTAGCTTTTCGTGTCGTTCCCTTCTTGTTTTTTGATCGTAGGTCGACCACGTAGATTTTATTTGGAATTCCAAGATTTCCTCTAAACAAGTGCTACTTTGAGGCCTATGAAAAGTGATTCTTAGAAAAACTCTCCAATGGTCCACTTCTTCAAATTTAGGATCCCTAGGGTGAGGCATTTGATTCCACAACCACGAAAAAGTCTAGCTCGATTCTATAGCCGGATTGGAAACTTCTCTTTTGGTTTGAGTTAGCTGAAATCATTGCCGCCAGTCCCTATGTCACATCCGGAAGATATATATTAATGGTTGGGGAACGCAACTTAATTGATCCTACCATCATCTAACCTATCCACCCTAACTTCCTATGTAGCTTTCGTGTCATTTCCCTTCTTGTTTCGATACGTAGGTCGATTACTGGAGATTTTCTTTGAAATTCCAAGATTTCACTCTAAACAAGTGCTACTTTGAGGCCTATGAAAAGTGATTCTTAGAAAAACTCTCCAATTGGTCCACTTCTTAAAATTTAGGCTCCCTAGGGTGGGGCATTTGATTCCACAACCACGAAAAAAAAGTATAGCTCGATTTTATAGCCGGATTGGAAACTTCTCTTTGGTTTGAGTTCGCGCTGAAATCATTGCCGGCCGATCCCTATGTCACATCCAGAAACATATATTAACGGTTGGGGAACACAACTTAATTGATCCTACCATCATCTAACCTATCCACCCTAACTTCCTATGTAGCTTTCGTGTGTCGTTCCCCTTCTTGTTTTCGATCGTAGGTCGGCACGAGATTTTCTTTCGAATTCCAAGATTTCACTCTAAACAAGTGCAACTTTGAGGCCTATGACAAGTGGTTCTTAGAAAAACTCTCCAGTGGTCCACTTCTTAAAATTTAGGCTCCCTAGGGTGAGGCATTTGATTCCACAACCACGAAAAAGTCTAGCTTGATTCTATAGCCGGATTGGAAACTTCTCTTTGGTTTGAGTTGAGTTCTGAAATCATTGCCGGCCAGTACCTATGTCACATCAGGAAACATATATTAACGATTGGGGGCGCTTAACTTAATTGATCCTACCATCATCTAACCTATCCACCCAAACTTCCTATGTAGCTTTTAGTTGTTGTTCCCTTCTTGTTTCGATCGTAGGTTCGACCACGTAGATTTGCTTTGGAATTCCAAGATTTCACTCTAAACAAGTGCTACTTTGAGGCCTATGACAAGTGATTCTTAGAAAAACTCTCTAGTGGTCCACTTCTTCAAATTTAGGCTCCCTAGGGTGAGGCATCATTTGATTCCACAACCATGAAAAAAGTATAGATCGATTGTATAGCCCGTATTGGAAACTTCTCTTTGTTTTGAGTTCGTGCTGAAATCATCGCTAGCAGACCCTATGTCACATACGGAAACATATATTAATGGTTGGGGAACGCAATTTAATTGATCCTACCATCATCTAACCTGCCCACCCCCTAACTTCCTATGTAGCTTTCGGTCGGTTCCCCTTCTTGTTTACGATCACGTAGGTTGACACAGAGATCTTCTTTGGAATTACAAGATTTCACTCTAAACAAGTGCTATTTTAATGCCTATGACAAGTGATTCTTAGAAAAACTCTCTAATGGTCCACTTCTTCAAATTTAGGCTCCCTAGGGTGAGGCATTTGATTTCACAACCACAAAAAAAGTATAGCTCAATTCTATAGCCGGATTGGAAACTTCTCTTTGTTTTGAGTTCGCGTTGAAATCATCGCTAGAAGACCCAATGTCACATACGGAAACATATATTAACGGTTGGGGAATACGATTTTAATTTATCCTACCATCATCTAACCAATCCCCTTCTTGTTTCGATACATAGGTCGACACAGGGATCTTCTTTGGAATTACAAGATTTCACTCTAAACAAGGGCTATTTTAAGGCCTATGACAAGTGATTCTTAGAAAAACTCTCTAATGGTCCACTTCTTCAATTTTAGGCTCCCTAGGGTGAGGCATTTGATTCCACAACCATGAAAAAGTCTAGCTCGATTCTATAGCCTCATTGGAAACTTCTCTTTGGTTTGAGTTCGCGCTGAAATCATTGCTAGCAGTCCCTATGTCACATCCGAAACATATATTAACGGTTGGGGAAGCATAACATAATTGATCCTACCATCATCTAACCTATCCACCGTAACTTCCTATGTAGCTTTGTGTCGTTCCCCTTCTTGTTTCGATACGTAGGTCGACACGTAGATTTTCTTTGGAATTCCTAAACAAGTGCTATTTTCAGGTCTATGACAAGTGATTCTTAGGAAAACTCTCTAATGGTCCACTTCTTCAAATTTAGGCTCCCTAGGGTGAGGCATTTGATTCCACAACGATGAAAATGTCTAGCTCGATTCTATAGGCAGATTGGAAACTTATCTTTTGTTTTGAGTTCGCGCTAAAATCATCATGATAGTCCCGAATGTCACATTTAAAACATATATTAATTGTTGGGGAACGCAACTTAATTGATCCTACCATCATCTAACCTATCCACCTTAACTTTCTATGTAGCTTTCGTGTCAATTCCCTTCTTGTTTTCGACACGTAGGTCGACCCTCGAGATTTTCTTTGGAATTCCAAGATTTCACTCTAAACAAGCGCTACTTTGAGGCCTACGACAAGTGATTCTTAGAAAAACTCTCTAATGGTCCACTTCTTTAAATTTAGGCTCCCTAGGGTGAGGCATTTGATTCCATAACCTAAAAAAAGTCTAGCTCGATTCTATAGCCGGATTGGAAACTTTTCTTGGTTTGAGTTCGCGGCTGAAATCATTGCCCGCCAGTCCCTATGTCACATCCTTGAAACATATATTAACGGTTGGCGAACGCAACTTAATTAATTGATCCTACCATCATCTAACCTATCCACCCTAACTTCCTATGTAGCTTCCATGTCGATTTCCCCTTCTTTTTCGACACGTAGGCCTAATACGTAGATTTTCTTTGGAATTCCAAGATTTCACTCTAAACAAGTGCTATTTTCCGGTCTATGACAAGTGATTCTTAGAAAACTCCCTAATGGTCCACTTCTTCAAATTTAGGCTCCCTAGGGTGAGGCATTTGATTCCACAACCATGAAAAAGTCTGGCTCGATTCTATAGCCGGATTGGAAACTTCTCTTTGTTTTGAGTTCGCGCTGAAATCATCGCTAGTAGTCCCGAATGTCACATCCAGAAACATATATTAATGGTTGGGGAACGCAACTTAATTGATCCTACCATCATCTAACCTATCCACCCTAACTTCCTATGTAGCTTTTCGTGTTGTTTCCCTTTCTTGTTTCGATACGTAGGTCGACCTGTAGATTTTCTTTTGAATTCCAAGATTTCACTCTAAACAAGCGCTACTTTGAGGCCTATGACAAGTGATTCCTAGAAAAAACTCTCCAATGGTCCACTTCTTCAAATTTAGGCTCCCTAGGGTGAGGCACTTGATTCCACAACCACTAAAAAAGTCTAGCTCGATTCTATAGCCGGATTGGAACCTTCTCTTTTGGTTTGAGTTCGCTGAAATCATTGCCGCCATCCCTATGTCACATCCTAAAACATATATTAACGGTTGGCTTAACGCAACTTAATTGATCCTACCATCATCTAACCTATCCACCCTAACTTCCTATGTAGCTTCCATGTCGTTCCCCTTCTTGTTTCGACACGTGGAGGTCGAATACGTAGATTTTCTTTGGAATTCCAAGATTTCACTCTAAACAAGTGCTACTTTGAGGCCTATGAAAAGTGATTCTTAGAAAAACTCTCCAGTGGTCCACTTCTTTAAAAATTTAGGCTCCCCTAGGGTGAGGCATTTGATTCCACAAGCAAGAAAAACGTATAGCTCGATTTTATAGCCGGATTGAAACTTTCTTTGGTTTGAGTTCGGGCTGAAATCATTGCCGCCAGTCCCCTATGTCACATCCGGAAACATATATTAACGGTTGGGGAACGCAACTTAATTGATCCTACCATCATCTAACCTATCCACCCTAACTTCCTATGTAGCTTTCGTGTCATTCCCCTTCTTGTTTTCGATCGTAGGCTGACACAATGTAGATCTTCTTTGGAATTACAAGATTTCACTCTAAACAAGTGCTATTTTAAGGCCTATGACAAGTGATTCTTAGAAAAACTCTCTAATGGTCCACTTCTTCAAATTTAGGCTCCCTAGGGTGAGGCATTTGATTTCACAACCACTTAAAAAAAGTATAGCTCATTCTATAGCCGGATTGGAAACTTCTCATTGTTTTGAGTTCGCATTTGAAATCATCGCCAGAAGTCCCTATGTCACATTTAAAACATATATTAACGGTTGGGGAACGCAATTTAATTGATCCTACCATCATCTAACCTATCCACCCTAATCTCCTATGTAGCTTTAATTGTCGCCCTTCTTGTTTCGATACATAGGCTCTAATAATCCTGTGGATCTTCTTGGAATTACTAGATTTCACTCTAAACAAGGGCTATTTTAAGGCCTATGACAAGTGATTCTTAGAAAAACTCTTAATGGTCCACTTCTTCAATTTTAGGCTCCCTAGGTGAGGCAT